>SJJU01029782.1:0-11991 GCA_012932125.1 Conopomorpha cramerella | reverse complement strand
TCCTGTAATCTTTAAATTAGGTTACCTGGAAGAAATCGCTAAGAGCGATATGGTCGCCTTTTGCAATTTTTCCATTGTATTTTTTTTTTATTTGTAATGTACAGTGTGCAATAAAGAGTATATTCATTCATTCATTCATTCACACATAGGGTAGGCAACTGTGTGTAAAAGGACCCTGAGAAATGATCTTATAAACTCGGACGGGTCAATAAGTTGTTCATATTGACGAGTCCAACAACGTTTCTAAGACCATTGCTCGGGGTCTTTTTACACTCTGTATAGGCCCGTATTCTCGTAACATGGGAGCGATCACCGTGGGATTTTAGTGGGTACTAGTCCACATAACTTCGATGCTGTCCCCACCAGCAGGCCGAGCACGCGCGCCAAGAAAGACACGACATAGAGCAAATACGAGCTGTGATTGGCTACTATGTCAGAAATCATGCGACTCAGCTTGTTTCAACCAATCGTAGCGCGTTGTATGTCTTGTCACTTCTTTCTTGGAGCGCTGTGCTAGGGGGGCAGCGGTGGAGCGGATTTTCACACTGTAAAAAAAGATCTGATACACCCCTCAAGCACGGATCTCTGCTCAAGTAAACACACTAATCTTGTTTGTATAAAACATGCAAAAATTTCTCAAGCGATGTTTAAGTAAGTGATTGATTATTTCTATTATTTATGTTCCAGAATATGGTCATTAGGGTCTTACCAATAAACAAGGTGTAACTGTTCTGAATTTATAACAAGTTCAACTTGCCAGTCTAATGTCAAATACGGAATCACCGTGAAAAGTACTCGAAATCGGCGAGCATCTTGTTTAAAAGTGACTGAGCCGAAAGGGATATGTCAGAACCGTGACAAATGGAAATCTATACTAATTTCTGACTATTCTTGAAAGATAGGCGTTAAGTGTACGAATGTATAAAAAAACTGAATATTACTGGCTGCTATTGCTGGCTGGACGTCTAAAAATAGGTACAGAACGATGATCATGGAAATCATTGGGGGAGGCCCTCGTCCAGCAGTGGACGTCATGGGGCTGATGATACAACGATTAAACTGAAATAAATATAACACACTACACTCCTTTTAATCCCAAAACTGGGTACTCAGAGGATTAAGCAAATGTTCACTGTTCACCAGACGTTTTTGACCCAACGTGATAGAGGGTGAATCTATCGACGTACCTATGTGGTAAATGAATTTGCATCCGTTTCCAGGGAATCTACCGGACGCCATTAGTAATGACTGTAGCAAATGTACAGAGCGCCAGCGCGAGGGCTCCGACCGGGTCATGGAGTATATCATAGACCATCGGCCCAACGACTGGATTCGTCTGGAAAAAATGTAAGTGGAATTCTGTATTCAGGAATCGAGGACTCCTCTTCCAAGTTTTCGGGGAACTACTGCAGGAAATATTTTGTTCACAGATGGTGATGAATGCATGTTGTAATAAAAAAAATAACAGAAAGCTGCTAAAAATAACCTTATATATGTGATAACCGTGTCTGCTGCACAAATTCCTACAAATTTGGTTGTAGCAAAAGTTTTATCAGTATCAATGTATCATTCCTTTATAATTATAGTTGTTTAAATTAGGCACTCTTCATAACTTTTTGCTAGCTATATTTAATAAGGCACTTTGAGGCAACTACATACGTGCGTACGTACATGCCTCTTCCTTTAGGCGTAACGGATTAATTTTCGCCTGTTTTTAAGAATTTGCAACAATCTTAACAATAAGCCAGTTTTCCGCCGCCAAAGAGAAATGAGCTAGGGATGTCTTGCGGAATGGCCGGCTTTTTCATAAAATAGGTTTAGTTTTTTCTGTGGAAGAGTTTGGGAGTATGATTTACACCGCAAAAAATAAGTAAGCGAAATCAAAGAGCTGAATTGAAAATAATAAACATCTTCGCTCGACACTTTATTGGTAAAAACTAAGTATGAGTTTTTATATTGCGAGGTAGACGGAATCGTTAAATGGGTTCGCTCAGCTTGTCGTGGAAAACTGGCTATATTCTAAAGTCAAACGATTATATAATAATTAATAATAAACTACATAAGATTATAATAGTTGAAATAAATAAAATAATAACACTTCATGCCTTTTAATCCCAATTCAGGGTAGCCAGAGGCACTTGCTCAAAAAATGCCCACGGTTCATAAAGAGCATTAGCCCGACACTACGTGAGCCCATCACCGTTATAGGGTTCACACGCCTTGTGGTGTGCTGTTTTGTCCTTCATTGTACAAGCGCTACGTTCGTACATAGGCTCTGAAAGAGTCCCCTTGGTCCGCGTCCAGTAGCCGGACAAGAACTCACGACCTCCCGATTGCAAGTCAAGTATACGAACAACTGGACAACAGGCGCTTTTCACTATTTAGTATACCTAAGTCTGAAATTTCTGAATGTGATAATTACTTAACTCTTGGCAAGAGTATGTACGTTATATTATTTTTGCTTTAAGTTTGTCATTGGAAATTATTATTGGAACTGTTGCATAATAATATAGGCAGATATGTTTTACGAAATGCAAATATTTCATAATTGTTTTAGGTACAACTCAGACGGTAGCTACAAAAGAAAATACCTGGAGAGGAAAGCAGCTGCCGAGAAAAGCAAAGACGAAAAAAGTACTGAGAAGTCGAAAAATGAATCATCCAAAGACGAACCAGAGAAGAAAGACGAGGTGACCGATGGAAACAACCTGGACAAAGCAGAACAGAAAGACTAAATATAATTATATCTATGTATTTAAAAAAAAATTACAAACTGTAGTTTTGACAAATAAAGAAACAAAAGTTGCTGAACATTTTCGAGTTCTTTTTTTCACTTCTCACTATTTTACGCTCCGCAGTGTTACTCGTGGGAAACTCAAACCGTACAACTAATGTTTAAAACACAAATAAACAGCGAGATTTCACTACACATGCATACATGATTATGTACGAAATTTTGTTTTTTTTTTAAATGGACGACTGATATAGAAACTCGATCAGCTGATTCTGCTTTTTAACTGATGTCAAAAAAAGAAGGCGCTTTCGATAGGTCCTTAGCGAGCTGTAGTTCCGGAATCTACCTCGGATGGTATTAAAATTGAAAGCAATAGTCTGTGTTCCAGTTGGTTCGATACTTGACTTGTAACCGTCGCGAGTTCGAGTCCGGCTACTGGACGTGTACCAATGTGACTCTTTTTCAGAGCCTATGTACGCAACGCAACGCTCGTACGGTGAAGGACAACATCGTGATGAAACCCGCACACCACAAAGTGTGTGAACCCTATAACAGCGTTGGGCTCACCCCCTGTCACGTTGGGTTAAATCCGCTTGGTGAACCGTGGGCATTTGCTTTAGCAAGTGTCTCTGCCTACCCCGCTTTGGGTTTAAAGGCGTGAAGTGTATTTATTTATTTTGAAAGCAATAGCGGATGCGTCTCGTTTGGTCCCATTTCTTTTGTTTTTACCCAATGAACAAGCGTTTGACAACCATCCTGACTGATGTTAAGCAGCGATGTGATCTACGATGGAGCACACTTGTTTAATAGGTACCTATACATACGTTTGGTTCAGTTCCGACAGTGGCATCCATGAGAAAACCACAAAAGTCTTAATATTGTACTGATTCGAGTCGGTTCTTTTTTCTTTAAAGTTATTGAAGAGGTCAAGTTTATTTTTTGTTCTGGGGCATTGACACCTGCAGCTGAACTAAACACGGTAGGGTCTACAGACATCGTAGGCTTAAATTTTTTTGGGAAACAAAGGCATCTTGAGAAACTTAGGAGAACATTGAGTGATCTCTTGAATAATTGAGTTATTTATAATAGACACATTTTATGGCAAATTGGAGATTTCTTTAAATAAAAAGAAGAGCCCGTATCGTACCGTCTTTCGTAAATGGCATTATCTGATGAGTTTTGCTATTAGTTAATATATATTTTTAAAGAAACTTCAATTAATTACTTAGGTATAGGTCCATCCTCATCACAACTGACTCAAGGATGTTCAGGGCTTTTTGGATGTAACAGTGATTTGTGCCTGAAGATCATAGAAATGAATACGTTTCATGAATTGTATGTCATTTGTGTTATATTACTTAAACCAAAATCAAGAGGGAAGGTGATCATAAGAAGCGTAGATCCTGAATCTAAACCAGACATTTATATTCAGTAGGTACTTTTTAGAGAAGACTGGTATCAGAAGAATTTTGAATTTTTAACTTATACCTCCTGTTATAAAACAGCAGTAGTCGCTTTCCAATCTGTACGATGGGTGTAGTCGTTGATACAAATGGTAACATTATCAGTGTAAATAATCTCAGGGAAATCGACACTAGCATTTTCCACTCGATCCGTAGGGAATATTAACAAACCAGTTATCATGGTTGCTGAAAGATTATCTGATATTATAAAAAATAATTATAGTATTTAAAACATACAACGTATAAATTTCATTATTTTATTCATGTGCATGTGTAGGTGCAATGCTTTGCTATCTTTGAACATTGTTAATAATTTATTTCTTTAACTGCATATTCTATTAGTGAAGAAGATACTTAACGTGCCCATCTCCATCTAAATTCTTGTAAAAATATGCAAGGTACATAAACTGTTTGTACCCTCAACGTCGATTTTGTTCTCACAACTCGTTGGTTTCTTCCTGTATACTACCTTCTTCAGTGGGTGCACGGAACAGATACTATTGTGGGGATGGTTGTGTTACTATATGATTCCTAAAAAATGGCATGACAAAGCGCACTAGTTTTGCTCTAGTTTGATCTCAAGGGAAACTAAGAAAAAAAAATTTTTTAGAGTTAGTACAAAAGACTTCGATTTTGACTAGCAACAATGCTATCTATAGCAATGCTAGCTATATATAATGGGGAATTTTCAAAATCTAAAAATATATTACCTAGATGTCGCTAGTAGATGTCCAGGGTGACTTCTGTCAGTTATATTTTAGTACGTTTTTTATAACGCAAGTAACATATTTAAACTTCAGGCACTTTTGTAACATGTAAACAAACAATAAAACAATTACTGTCACTTTCAATACTGACTGCACGGAGTCAGTCATTTCGTTAACATAAATCCCCATTAATACAGCTAGCGCCATCTGTGATAACTAAGAGAAACAAGGGCCTGGAAAATATAATGGTCCTAGAAGTTTTAAACCGCTGTTTTACACGGTTTTAATCAACTGTTTCACAGGGTAATACATCATTAAATAGATAATGCAAAACAAGCTACATCTAACGCTAATCTTGTAATTTCCTCACGGTGTTTAATAAAAAACAGCAAATACTGAATACGCAGCTTGAACCACCTGAAACAAGGAAGGGCATAAATGTGACAAAAACATTATAAGTACTTAAAGTTATAAAAAAAGATTTTCTTCGCGTTGATTTTAAGCAGTTAACAACTTAATATTACATACATAAACTCCGAAATACCCTTTTTGGATTGATGCTTGGAAAAAAGACAGAGATCGAATGTTATGTGAGATAGGTACTCCTAGGTCTCTTTCAGTAGGTACATACACAAAAATAGCCAGTCAAACATCCGGAGACATAGGCTTGCTTCTAATAACGAATACTCACAGACAAGTAAGCCTCGTAGGATAGATCCATAACACCGAATGCCTTCATTATGAGTGGTCTTTGCGACATCACACATCCCATGAGCAGGATGCGCCTCAGGTCGCGGGAGGCTGCACCGCGCGCTGGTCGCTCGTACCATCCGCAATGCGTTATTGTTGCGGGAATCAAGGATGCCTGGAGCGAAAGAGAAATTAGAATATGATCTCTTTTTCGCTTAGTACGAAGTAGAGTCTGGTAATGTTGTATTCTTCAATACCAAGCAATAGTAGCTCATCGTACCAAAGGCGTGGCGCCAAACAGCTTGCACCGTCTCGTTCAACAGTATGTCCAATCATTGTGAATATCATTCCGAAATCTCCATATGTATAAGTAAAATAATATTTATGTACGTACTTATTACTCTAAACTCCTTAATCCTTCGAATTAGGAATGCATAAAATTTGATTATTGCGCACTACTTTTTTTTATTACTATGAACAAGCGTTTGACCACCGTCTTGCCTGATGTTAAGCAGCGATGTGGACTACGATGGAGCACACTTGTTCATTAGGTATTCACCCACGACTTGAAGGCCTTCAGACTGTACTGCGCAGGAAACACAGACTCCGGCAAGTCATTCCACATCCTGGCGGTTCGCACTATGAAAGTAGACGCAAACCGTTTAGTTCGACACGAAGCTACAAATTTAAAAAACATACAGTGTGCAAAACGTGACCTTATTGCTCAAAGTGATGTTTTTCAGGTAACCTAATTAATATACTTACATACTTCCTTCCATTCCATACACCTTTTATGTATTCCGTGGTGTTACCTGGTAAGTCAACTCTCCAGCATTCCAAAGATAAATCGCCAGCTGCACTAGAAGACTGAACGTGAAGAAGAACGTCATCGTCGCGGCTGATAGAGTCATTCTGTCCGTCAGCTGAACACACAGAAATTTATAAGTCATCTATAATTGTGTACTAATGTGATTTTTTGCTATATGTATACGCTTAGTGAACCGTGGGCATTTGCTTTGCAAGTGCCCCTGCCTACCCCGCTTTGGTATTAAAAAACGTGAGTAGTATTTATTTTTTTATGTTTTTTTGGTTAACAAATTTTATACGCCAATCTCAGGTCTTCCCGTGGGATTTGAATAAATATATACATACGTATTCAATCATTTATTCAATTCTACGAAGGTAATTTTAAATGGAAAAGTTGTATACGTTGTAGATTCTACGGGACATAATAATGCTCGAAAGGGTTAAGTAGTTTTGCTTTATAACATACCGCTATGCGCAGGAGCATCAACACGATGACGAACATTCCTTGACACACCTGCAGAGCCATCATCACGCCGAAGCAATTGTGTATCTTACCGGCGTACCTTGAAGTCGATATGAAATAAACGTACAGGCAAATATGCTCATTACAGGATATTAAGTAACAATTGAGACCTATGGGGTATCAGCTACTACCTACATCAATTTACCTATGTATCTTACACTCCCAGTGAACATAATTTAGTGGTATTCATGAACAACACACGAACAACAAAACACATATACAGGAACGGTATCAAAGGGCATTTTTTTTCGTTCTGAACCCTATAGCAACGCATGATAATTTTTTTTCCTCTTAGATCCTATGGGAGCGTAGAATTATTGCTTTCTCTCTCGAATACCACGAGGTGGTTTTCTCACAACTTAACGTGTGAACCTCGTCTAATTTGTACAGATTAGCCCTTTTTTAGGAAGTCCTTAATACTTGTTTGTACTTTTCCCCCTTTTGGAGTTAGCCCTTTTGTTTGATTTTGAGACCTATGGCCATAAGATATAGGATATTTTTTTTAATGACCTCCTCTTTGTACAGTTAGTATCATACGTAAGAAAATTTGGGATCTTGAGTTAAAATGTTTTAAAGGTTGGCAACAAAGGGGGCAATCCCCGAAAAGGGGCAAATTACGAATAAAAATTAAGGATTTCCTAAAAGCGGGCTAATCTCTACAAGTCACACGAGGTTCTCATTAGTCGGCAAAAGCAGAAAAGGGGCAAATACCGAACAAACCCACTTAACGATTGATTGTCCAGGCGATTTTTCGGTAACTATTACAGATATGTATCATTTCTTTTAAAATTATATCGAAAATAAGTAGAATCCGAAATCATCTTTATAGACTTGAATCAAACACATTGATTTTTATTTGATTAACTATTTATAGTTTCATTCAGTCAGAAAATTGTCACAGGTTGAAACAATATTGTAGAATCCTTTCAAAACGAATAGGATCGAAGGTAACTCCTGTTATATTAGTGCACTGCAATCATATAAAAATAAGATCCAGGAGGAAAAAAAATACTTTCAATGCCATGGGCTCGAACTCGTGGGATCCCAGTTGCCGGACGGTTTTTAAAATATCTATGGCCTCGATGAGCGCCCATGCTGTAAGAAGGTGCAAAAGAACATGTTTGTATGTTTGTTTAACAAACATGTTTTAGATTTTGTACAAGACGGTAGGAATTTATCAACGTATTGGTTGTTTGGCGTTTCTTTTATATTCAGGATTCTCAAATTCCACGAATACCCATGTTTAACTTAAGGCGGTAAAAACTATAAACAGCTTAGGTAGTAGTATTTGGTATTGGAATGAAACAATAAAAAAAAACATCCATGCAATTCTCACCGACTTTGGAAGTTGCAGTGTAAACTATTTCAATACTACTACTAACTTCAATAAGTTCTCCGTCTTGAGAAATTATGACTGATACAAAGTATAATACATATCTACATATACGTCACGCCCGTTTGCCAGAAGGGTAGGGAGTGATCACAGACCTCCACTTTCACAATCCTGGCAAATTCCTTTCGCCTCTTCCACAACTATTCATATTTTTTATGCATGCTCTCTCACCACATATTTTCGCCGATTTCGGGTACTAAGTACTACTAGCCTATCTGATCTTCTAGTATGACCCATACTCACACGGTCTACGGTTCTACCCCATTCTTGTGCATGCCTCTCGTTAAACTGCATTCGTCCATCCTCTTAATATGCCCGAAATGTATAATAATATCATAAATAATTATAAAAAATAGCACATACTCTACAAGTTCTCTATGCTTCAGCACTCCAGTCAGGCACTTATTCCTCATCTCTTCAGTGGAAACATCCTCCAATCGAAAATCTTCAACAAGTCTTTCAAAGTAGTTTTGGAGATTTACAAATTTGAAAGACAGTATAATCAGATGTGACACGACCATCATGTCCGCGCAGATCATGTTCGCGAGCATCCAGATAAGCACGAAGTAGCCAAAGACACGTATGCAAATTGCCATTGTTGAGTTATTCTCGTAGAATGGCCAATACATTCCTGTTATAGTAAAGTACTGGGCTGCAAAGTAAAAATAAGTCTAGGTTCAAATAACCCCTGCCAGTGTGCTAAGACCACAGGTATACCACCACATAAACTATTACTGTAGGGCACAGAACCATTGGAGACATTTTGAGTCTTAAGTCAATTTAAGGTGCTAATTTAATTCATTTACATCCCGAACGAACAAAACGAGAATTAAGAAAATTCATAATAAGAAAAAATATTGACTATATATCAAAAAAATAATTTACGTGTATTCTAATTAATACTTTCTGAAGTCCCTATCCATCTCCATATTAAAAGACGTCATCTCGAGGTTAAATCAGTTTTTGTGCGTTTTTCTAAAATTCACTGGGACCATTTCGTTAGATATTATATTTATATTAGATACTTACTTTCAAAATACCTGCGAACTCCTTCAACACCGTAGAAAAGAACTCCAATTGAAACAGTAGTACATTGAATTTTTGCAGTCAGTAGAATCTTCTTGTTCTTTCGTAACCATACTTGTCTGTCCCTCTCGTTAAACTCACTATCGGATTCTGAAACCTCCTTGTTCAGCTGCCGTATTTCATCTTTTTTATATACCATCATATGTAATCTACCCAATACAATAACATGGGCAATGAAGAGAGTTATTGCATCGTTGTGCATATCTCGCGGACAAATATAAAAGTAGGATTCCAAAGCTTCGTTTAAAGTAAGCAAATAATACAACACAAACATGAAGAACTGAATTATTTCAAAGAAAGTGTTACGCTTTACGTTTTCGAACCAGAAATCTCCGGTGAAAACATATTTGTTGGCCTTACAAAAAAAATGTATGACATCACGATTTGATATTTTTTTATCCATATTCTTACTATGCCAGCTTCGAGGTTTGTAACAACGAATGGCGAGAACGACGACAAGTTGATCCATTACAGGTAATTTACACTTGTTTCAAAGTATTTATCGACACTTAGTGGAATTTAGACGTAAAGTACAGTTGTTTTATACTACTTTTCGTGAAAAAAAAACTACAGAATAAGTATTATATTCTTTATTTACCTTAATTTCAGTTACATTACGTTCACAATGTTCACAACTTATATATAAAGACAGACAAAAATGTGACGTTTCAATTTGTGTATTTTCGACAATGGTTTTTCGAAATGCAATTGAATTTGAATTTGAAAAATTCCTTTCTTAAACATATTGGCACAACATTACAAGATCGATGACATTTTCATATTCTCATGATTGGTGCGTCACTTTTCCCAATGGTCCTATTGGCGTGTCTCATCACTACTCCCATTGCTATGTTAAATTGCGATGCACATATATAAAGGCATTTATTTGGACATCCCTATGCGCTTGTTAAAACGAAATCCGTAGAGTACGTCTATTGATTTCATTTCGAGATCATTATCACAAGATATCAATATTCGAATTGACTGAAGCCGGTTCAATGCCTGTTTTTTAGTCGCAATATTCAAATTGCAATGGGCAACGGGAATAGTGAGGTCCACCCGTTCTAATTACAAGACTTAATAGCTTACTATTTCTTACATGACATTTCTTAAATGTCTTATAATATTTCATGGAACACTCTTTGAATAAAATAAAATGTATGGTTTCTGCAGGTAGTTTTCACAGGTTCACATTATAATCTTTATTCTAGTTGAAATGAGGAGTTTTTTAAAAATATCGATCTGTCATAGATAATGGGAAACGAATACGAACGAACGAGATGCAACTACGTACGTTAGTCTATGATTGTCCATCTTCCGACTCTCTCCCTTATGGATTTTTTTTAAACTACTACTTACTTAAACATTTTCTGTGATTTTTTAAAGAAATTACTAAACGATTTTACTATGTACTTCTAGTATCTTATGGCACTTCCTCAACAACATATCTCTTAACTCTGACTTTGAACCCGGGCACAATATATCTATCTTTGGACTTGATTATCTCTTCTGATTTTCCTAAAGCTTTATATCTCCTTAAAGTTGAAACTAATTTTTGTCTTCCCAACTTCTTTTCCGGCACAAACTCGAGTGCCGACCTACAAACATGAAACAATTTGGAAGTGTCAAAGTATTAAGAGTTTCATAAGTAATATACTTAGTACTTTTGTTCAAAAGAACACTCATTTACATACGCTGAACAAGCAGAAATTATTTATTCAAGTTTTTTTTTTACTTCAATAGTAAGTTTTATAATCGATGACACAAACATCAAATTTCGTCTTGAAAGACACACACGCTATCGACTATAAAATAAGAAGAATTGTTTGAAAAAAGGTTTCTCTCGTTTTTGTTAGATATTGAAAAATATCTAACAAAAACTTAGAAAAAGATATAAAGAGTTGCTTATCAAAAAACAATAGGTGCGTGGACTAACCGAGGTGGAGTCAATAATATAAATGCTTTGTTGGATTATTGAAACCATGGAATTTCCCATCTTTAACAGGAGAATTAACACAAGAGGACATATTAATAGTTACCTACCGACCAAATTTAATAATTTCTTTTTAATTAAAAAAAATCCTAAACTAAACACCTAAGTACCTTCTATCTAGTGACATAGTAATCCTTTATCAGCCGATTATCCGTTCAACTTTCTGGATACCATCATACCTGGTGAGGAATAGTTTCCACGCCACGGGGTCGTGAGCCATCATGGCGGCTATCACACGGCCAGCGGTCTCCTTCTCCTCCACTGAGCATTTCGAACAGTCGTCCTTTATGGCGTGGATCAGGGTACCTGGGGGTAATATCAATGAGTTAACTGAGGAATAAGTTAAAACAGGCACAGTATTTTAATTCAAAACGTACTCAATAAACTTGTTTTGAAGGGTACTTTATAAGAATACTGTTGGATATAAGCGTAATATTAAAATAGTGAACACAATTGGTGATTTCTTCTAGGTCGGTAACTCCTAGATCCAAAGTCGAAGTCAATGGAGAACTATTTTGGGGCTCTGATATAAAAAAAGATACTTTCATCACCAGACACATGACGTCCACTGCTCGATGAGGGCTTTACCACTGCT
>SJJU01029767.1:0-11784 GCA_012932125.1 Conopomorpha cramerella | reverse complement strand
GTGACTCCTCAAACTATTAGGTACCATTTACATTACATGGGTTTACATCACAGGCATTATGCGAAGAAAGTCTATTTAACTGACGCTCATAGAATAGCCCGATTGAATTTCGCCAGAGAATATTTAGATTTTGACTGGAGTAACTAAAGCAAGGGTGACACGTGCTTGGTTTGATTCACATCCGGAAATAATGTTGATACCATGGCCCGCAAAATCGCCAGATCTTAATCCTATTGAAAATTTGTGGGGTCTTATGGTTCAGAGATGGTGGAATCGCAACGAAAGAATTGCAGAAGCGCTAATAGAACACTGCAATGAGGTTTGGGAGGAAACACGTGGATCTGATATCTGCTCAAGACTAGTGGGTTCAATGAGGGAACGTCTGCTCGATGTTATAGAGGCTGATGGCGGCTACACCAGATTTTAATTCGCAGTTTTGTTTTTTGCTTCAAATTTAATGTTCCGTTAAAAAAAATGTCAAACAATTACTGTTTCAATTAAAAACATTTTTCATTAAAGAGATTTTTTTATATCCATGAACTAAATGGGGCCGGCAAACCTTGTGGTTTTGTCTTAATCGTCATACTCATACCTATAACACGCATAATAATATGTATTATAGTGTTTTAACTACTTTTGAGAAGTTATTGTTTGAACAAATATCATAAAACTTATTGGCATGTGCTCATCTGTTCTATACACAGAACTAACCATTTTCTTACTTCTACAAGAGAGGAAAGATTAGGACTATAGGTAAAGTGGGAATCGGTTCCCACCACCCTGTCCTGACCTGTTGTGTAGATTCCCCCTCTTGTTCAAATAAAAACGTTTATACATGTTTGGCTTGTTGTAGGTGTGAGTGTGCATTTCAATTCAAATGGGATATTTGTAACATTAGATTATATTTATAATTACGATACGAAACAGTGGGAGGCCTTTGCCCAGCAGTGGGACACAAAAACGGGCTAAAGAAAAAAAAACGAATGTAAGTAGACTCATAATTGGCTAGGATTTAATAATCAAAGATATTATTATTATATCACTATGGTGACGTCAAAATGATGAAGATCTGTCAGAAAAAGAATGCAACGGAAAATCAACCTTATTGTTTGTTGACATACACACGAACTTCAACCTAAAGGTGGTAGACCAGATATTTGGCCGACCGTACCTTTAGTCCAATAAAGTATTAAATAAATGATCGATCAATAAATAAAGAAATAATACCTGGGCGTTCTTATGCACTACAATAGCAGTGTAGAAGTTATCGAAGGTTGTGTTCTGAATGAGGATCTTCGCGTCGGGCATCACCACCAGGCCTTGGGCGAAATCACTCTGGAAACAAGACAAATGCACAATATTACTACAATCTAGCATTTAATACTTTAAACTAAGGTTCAATTTACACTGCGGCAAAACGAAACGGAAACGAATACGAAGTTAAACATAATATCTTGCAATAATATACACACATCAAAAGTGTCTAGGGACCAAGTACATTTTAGAGAAGATTGCAATCAATAATATATTTTACAAAAACTGTATCCATTCATAATTTATTTAAAATGTGGTGATAAGTCATTGATACAGGCATGGGGAATTAGGTAGGAGACCAATCCAGAAGATTAGATTTCATCATTATTGAAGATTTGATTTAAATAAAATTAGATTTTTTTTTAGAGCTAAAAACGTTCTTGATCCCTAGACACTTTTGATGTGTGTATTATTCCATATCTAGTTGTATTGGAGCCAATAAAAAAAAAAATATCTACGTGTTCTACTAACTGCTCGTATTAAAACTTCACTGGCCAGTTAAAAAATAATATTGTGGTTATAAGTAGGTGTTTGCTATAGATCGGCGTTCCTCAGTGAACTCCGATAAAGTCACAGGAAAAAGTTTCCATTCCTTGAATAAGTACGGGATACTTTTATATGTTTCCATTAGGTCTGCATCCTAAACTATTTACCTCCTTACCAATAAGAAAAGTTGTACTACGTGTAACTTAGTGTTTTGTCTTTTATGTTCATTGACCTATCGCATGATTAGAACGAAATGAACCCCATACGAAACATGCCGATTTTGTAAATTAAGTTTTGTATCTTTTATGTTAAGGTTCAGTTTCATAAAATAACATTTTGTTTTGTGTCACTTTTGTTTTAACTGTGCGATATCTTGATATACAAAAGATACTTGATCTGAGGGGGTTCAGTTACAAAAACCACAAGGGCACCCTTTTATGCTATTTAATGTTATTATCATATAGTGCACTTAAGCTGTTCACCAGTCAGGGATGATCCGGCCACCACGCATTTGTTAAATTAGTATTACTTAAATCACAATAATGTTAAGTACTTAAACCCTGAAAATATACAAAGATTCCAGGTTCTTCCCGATTCTTCTGTAAAAGAAAATAATTCGAACCGGGGACGTTTACTTTTGTGATTTGTGTTATACTACTGTATATCTGTATGTAATAACACTTATAACGATGAAATAAACACATTTCACATCACCTGCCAGGGTAATGTTTCCTGCCTATCCCTGTGGGAAACGAGCGTGGTGCATATCGTACATACATTCGAAAGAAATAACTTTTGTTATTAAAAAGGGGTATATAGTAACCCCTTATAAAGTAATTTTTATGGTCGATTAGACCTTCAGCAAGAATATGTGTGTTGATGAAATAACATTTTCTTAAACTTTTGGTCGAGTGCGTTTTAAGATCTATTACAAAATAATGCGTTAATGCGGAAATACACACAACAAAAGTGTCTAGGGATCAAGTACATTATAGAAGATTGCAATCAAGAATGTATTTTACAAAAACTGAATTCATTCATAATTTATACAAAACGTGGTGATAAGTCATCGATACAGGCTTGGGGAAATATTTGAATACATTAGATTTTTTCTTAGAGACAAAAATGTTCTTGATCCCTAGACACTTTTGGTGTGTGTATAAGATAATGTCAGGGCTGATCAAGCGTGTATAATGGGCATAATTAAACACCGACGGTACCTTGGCCAATGGACAGCTTCCACGCGGCCCCGTCGAGCCGCTGGCCCCTTGACATCGGCTCAGAGCAAACATAGAGAAAAACATAGTCACCTGTGGCTGACGATCCTTCTCCCTAAGCACGCAGTTATCAATAGTGTGTGGGTGACCTTTGGCCACAATGCACGTGTTCACGTTGTTGCAGTGCAGCGTCACGTCGCGGACAGACGTGGCCTCCGACAGCAGGAGTAGGCACGACCGAGTCTCGTTTGATGATAGTGTGGCGCCTGGTTTTGTGGATATAAATAAATACTAATACATTTTGGAGCGTCTGTGGTCCAGTTGGTCGGATACTTGACTTGTAACCGGGAGGTCCCGGGTTCGAGTCCGGCTACTGGACGTGTTTGGTACACGTCCAGTAGCCGGACTCGAACCCGGGACTCTTTTTCAGAGCCTATGTACGCAATGCAACGCTCATACGGTGAAGGACAACATCGTGATGAAACCCGCACACCACAAGGTCTGTGAACCCTATAACGGCGATGGGCTCACCCCCTGTCACGTTGGGTTAAATACGCTTGGTGAACCGTGGGTACTTGATTTAGCAAGTGCCTCTGCCTACCCCTCTTTGGGATTAAAGGCGTGAAGTGTATTTTTTTTTACTAATAAATTTTGTTGTAAAACAACAAACGCATTGCTCTGATCCCATGGTAGCTTCAGGGCATGTGTTATGGAAGTCAAATAACGAAATATGCCTACATACAGAGTGTAAAAGGGCCCAAGCAATGGTCTAGAAACGTTGTTGCGCTCGCCAGTGCTACCGTACACACATCAAAAGTGTCTAGGGATCAAGTACATTTTAGAAGATTGCAATCAAGAATATATTTTACAAAAACTGAATTCATTCTTAATTTAATCAAAATGTGATAAGTCATTGATAAAGACATGGGGAATTAGGTAGGAGACCAATCCAGAAGATTAGATTTGATTTAAATAAATAAGTTTTTATTTAGAGCTAAGAATGTTCTTGATCCCTAGACACTTGATGTGATTGATGTGTTTACTTTTACTATGACAACAATGAGGGGACATGAAAAAAATAGACATTTTTTTGCCTCCGGAGAAAAACATTTTTTTTTCAGTTATCCGTATTCTCGCCATAGTAAAAGTTGTTTATAAAAGTCGAACCCAACAACGTTTCTAAGATCATTGCTCGGGGTCCTTTTACACGCAGTATAGTTGGGTGCAATTTGTGCCAAACTTCGATAAACTACGTTGACGTTACGTTACGACTACGGGCCCCGTCCGTTGGCGTAGTGGACAGCATATGTCAGCCTCTATTCCGTAGGGTCGTGGGTTCGATTCCCACCGCTGACAGGTACTTAGCTTTTAAGTTCTTGTTGAATGTGTTTGGGTGTTTTATTAATAATCTTACTTCTGACTAATATTATAAAGTGAGTTTGTTTCTTTGTTTGTTACGCTTTCACGCCCTAACTACTGAATCGATTGCCTTGAAATTTTGCAGACGTATAGTTGGAAGTCCGGTTTAAATAATAGTTTTATCCCGAAAAAAAATTATATTCCCGAGGGAAAGCAAAAATATTCCTTTATACCGCAATATAACCGAAGTCCACGCGGGCGGAAAGCTTAAGTATATTTCGTTGTCTGAATTCCATAACACAAGTGCATAGCTTCTTAACATGAGATGACGGCAATGTGTGTGTTGTTGTAAAATATTCATATTTATTTAAAGTGTCCAAGTCCCGTCCGGGGTATTTTTAGAACTTTTTTTTATCACTTAGAACAAGCGTTTGACCACCATCCTGCCTGATGTTAAGCAGCGATGTGGTCTACGATGGAGCACACTTGTTCATTAGGTACCTATTCACCCGTGACTTTAAGAACTTACCATTAAAACTACTAAGCGCGATGTTGGAGAGGTTGCACTCTGGTATTTCATACTCCTTGCTGCATATAACCAGCTCCACAGGATCTAGGGCCAACGCCTCCTCGGCTGACGTCATCAACGTCAACGTCTGGTTACTGTCCACCCGGGCGCGGAGGAACTGTGAGATCTCGTCGAATTCAAACACGCTACCCCCTTCCCAGAGGGCTACCACCTAGAAAACATTTGTATGTTTTTCTTATACACTTCACGCAGTTTAATGGTCTAGTCTCAGTTGTTCGGTAAATTTAGTTCGGTGTTAAACAAAAGTCAACCTTTATATGTACAGAAGAAAGGCCGTTTTAATGTTGAATCTATTAAGACATGTGCCAAATTGATTTGTTACTTTGACACCACCAAATGAAAATAGAGTATATTTTACATAAACCACCAGACAAAATAACCAAACTACTGAGACTGGACCAGTTTAATCACAAAATGTGACCAAAGGGTCCTTGTTCTGTCTGCGGCCTTTTGGCGATTACAGACTTGAAAGTATGACGATGAGAAGAAAGAGAACGCAACAATGCTTGGTAGTAGTGGCGAAGCTAGGGGGTAAGCTGGTAGTACAAGACAAGCCTATGTCAGGCACATTAACAAATATTTTCAAGGAAATTAAGTAGCATAGGGACTTATTATAGCTCAAATAAGTATCTAAATAAGCATTGTTTAGTGCCTATTTTTCACTACCGGCTTACCTCCCAGCTTCGCCACTACAAGGTAGCTTTAACCTTTTCACCGCCAGGTGGTAAACATTTTATGGTTTGTATTCTATTCCTTATGCCTTATTATTAGCCGTGTGGTTACGGCGAATAGAATACATGCGTCACCGTCCCAGCCAAACTTTTCTCGTCATGGGTGGTGTGCGAGGCGACTAAGGGATCTCTCCAGAGGATGATTTCGATTTAACGTTGTAGAAGACGTTAGCGGTAAAAATATTAAGGTGCTTACATTCTTTCTATTTCTGTTCTTCTGCCAAACATTCATCATCTTAGCCAAATACTGCTCGCGGATGAGTGGATTTTCATAAAGTGTCCATTTCGCCATCAAGCCGTCCAGTCGTGCGTTCATCTCCGCACAGGTGGAAATGTAGCTGGGCGGTAGAAGGGAATCTGTAATAACAATTATTATATTAGTACTAGCAGTGCCGGTTTTAACACTACCAGCGCCCTGGGCGAGATTTCTACGGCGCCCTCCAATTAGGAATTTACGACTAAGCAGACCTCGAACTATGAGCATGAGCTAGGGGGCGCCGTAGGCGCCCCTTTTCACCGGCGCCCTGGTCGGTCGCCCAACCGCGCCCTACCCTAACACCGCTACTGAGTACTAGTGGACTCGACAGACGTTGTCCTGTCTTTACTATTAATATGAATATCTAGGGTGGCCTGTGCCCAGCAGTGGATGCAATTTTTTTCTTTCATAAGAAGCTTATGCTGCCATTAATAAGCACAACAAAGAAATAATTAGCCAAATCGGTCCACCTGTTCCGGAGTTATGCCGTGACAACGAAAAGTAGCTTTGATTTTTATATAATAGATATAACAGCGTCTGTCTTATGTCAGTCAATTGGAAATTGCGGGTTCGAGACGAGCTAGCTACTGGATCTATGACAATGGAACTCTTTTTACAATGCTATTGATCAGAAAGGAAAACATAACATGTGTGAACTCTATAACGGCGATGTACTCAACCGATGTCAAATTATATAAATATGCATGATGACATTTCATACTCATACTCAAATCATTTATTGCCAACATGTATATAGTTACAGGTGTTAAAAATAGGACAGATAGATACATGACCCTGTTAGGGTGTAAGCAATTTTTATATAAAACAGTTTTAAATAGCTTTTAAAATTATAAGAAGCATAAATCTATGTAACTACATTAAGATAATCTAAAGTCCACTTTCCTTAAATCTAAGGTCTTCTGATAGGAACATCGCAGCTTGCTTAGCAAATGAATAAGACTCAAGTAATTATGTAAGTATGCCATAATCAAACATAGCATTGAACAAAGTCATCGTCCACTGATATTCCCTATGTATGCTTGGACCTTTAAAACTATGCAACGGATTATGATGCGGTTTTCTTTAGTAGATAGTGAATCTTGAGGAAGGTTTATAATTTTATATGTATAAAACGTGTATATATGTATATTACCCTATGTTTCCACCGGCCAAACATGGCAAAACAATGTTTGCCGGGTCAGCTAGTCCATACTAATTTTATAAATGCGAACGTAACTGTATGTATCGCTTTCACGCTAAAACGACTGAAGCGTGAGAAAGGACATAGGCTACTTTTTATCCCTATCCTTTTGGACGTGTCTCTAATTAGAGGGTGTTATAGTTTGAATGAAAGAAACTGAAGCTAAACTTAGGAAATAGCGGGGCGTCCACCAGTACGAGTAATATATGGAAAATGCTTCACTCCTTTTAAACTAGTTATAAAATAAATACAATAGAAAGGAATCTAACCATCATCGTCAGCCAAGCCGCCTTCATTAAGTGAACAATCCAACTCCTTCAATTTCTCATGAGCATCAATTGCACTATTTCTCAAAGAGTTAATGTTCCGTGCGAGGCAGGCTGGTATGTTGCCACTGCGGAGTTCAGACCACAACTGCATCCTTTCTTCAATGGTGTCTGGAAGGAGTATTTTGTCATCCTGGTTGTCCCATGGCATCCAGATGTGGTTGAAGTAAAACCTGAAGATAACAAATGATTGAATTAATTTAGTGTTTTTTAGTGCTCTTAACCCTTATTTAGACAAGGTTAGGTCTTTTTCTGATGGATTTTGGACTCTGACTAATTACTAATTCCATCACATAAACCCAGGTGTGTTGGGATGTTTATCATTAAATCTAGCTTTTAAGTACAATGTGAATGTAATGTTTAAATAGGTATGTATGTGTCCTGTAGTTACATACCTTATGTGATTATTATCTGATAACTTCTCTGAAATATTTAGATAATTCCAGTGAAGACATTTAATAAGGTTCAAAGTATGTGTTGGTCAAGTGGGAATATATACCTACCTTCGTTTGATTAAGGATTAAGCTGTTCACCGGTCTAAGATAGGGCCATCCTACAGTTGTTAAATTAGTGCATATATTCTATTAATATGAGTACTTAGTTGTAAGCTATGACAATATCTTTCTTTTCAGTTCTTCTGGCGATTAACTTTGTTTTTCAAATCAAACAACTTTTATCAGGTCTTCCAATTACACACTATCATTCACCTTCTCACATCAATCTTCTGTCAGCTAGCTTTTGTACATCATGGGGCCACCTTGAAGTTGGCTTACACTTATTTATAACTTTATATAAAGTAATTAACCACAATAAAATTAATGTGATAAATACCGAAGTAAATCAATGAATTCGGCAGTGGTTGCCGCATTCACACAAGCTTCCCTCTGCTTTTCTGTTGGCCACAGTTCAACGAGCGGTACATCAGGAACTGTTTCTGGCAGAGACACTGTCTCATGCTGCACCTTGAGGACATCCACAGTTGCAGACAGGTTATCAAAGTCCACTTGATTCACCGACACATAAGCGACGCAGGGAAATCGTACATCTGAAATGATTTTGCATGTTTTTAGTTGTAGTACTTGACTTGTGATTTGAAGGTTGCGGGTTCGATACTGGGTGAAGGATGTGTACATATGGGACTTTTTCAGAGCCTTTGTTTATTTTCAAGTTTGTGTAGTAACACCTGTTAACACATTGGCGGACAGTAAAAAAACAACAGATTTTTTATTGTTATGACGGCTATAGCCATTCACTGTCCAGGAAAGAGTTAAGCTAGTTTAATCTTAAAATTAGGTCAACTGCAGGTTGACAAATCACTCTAAAGTCTCCCCATTTGCAATAGTTCTATTGTAATTTTTTAACATGTGTTGTGTACACTGATAAATAATTGACCGTGGGACATGTAAACATGCACTTAATTGTGTCAAACATCGAGCGAAACACTAAGTTAAGCTTATCTTTAGATTATCTTTGGTTAATATCAAATCATAATACCCATACTACTAGTTTAAACTACTATAAAGTCAGAGCGCATTTCTTAAAAAAATTAATAAAGAACATTCATTAAATTATACATTTGTTAATAGCATAGACAATTCAGTTTTGTGACTGTTGAAACACCACCCACAAAAACCCCCGTGACAACTTGCATGTCATTGGCGAGCCCCTCCACCTGATATATCCAAGCTGTCCACCCTGTCAGTTTGTATATAGTTGAATATGTATAGTTGTGTTTTTAGTAAATAAGGTATGGTAACATTTTATTTTGGTTATTAATTGTATCGCAATAAGTGCGATTTTGCTCTATGTTGTTAGCCTTATTGTTTTTAATGTAACAAAATAAATAATTATATGAGAACCAACAAGTTGTCAGGAATACGTACCAAATTTTTTGCAGAAAGTCTTAGAAAGTTTCCAAAGTGCGTCCCATCCAGTGGGTTCCACTAGCAATTCAGCTTGAATGCTCCACTGCTCCCGCGCGGAACCTCGACTCGAGCTGAAAACTCGCAATAACTCCTGCAGGATTTCACTCTCAGAACGAGAGAAAGTAAATACCGGCGCAGGCATCTGAAATATGTACCAATGTGATCTATATAGACATTCATTACTTTTCTTTTTCAATTTTATTAATTCATGCGTTTATGCTACATAACAAATATTTTACCTTCCACACAATGTAATTGAAACAAGTAAATATCAGAAGACAAATAGCACTGCCTAAAATTTTGAAAATGTTTCAAAGATTGTCAAACAATAAACTCCATTGGCAATTTGATTCAAGCCGTTCGAAAACAAACAATTCAAATTTGAAAAAGTGACATTTCCAGACATTTCTCTATACTCGATTCTTTACACGCATATAGATACTGTTACACAGAAATATTACTAAATAAAGCATTTCATTTTAATGTCTTATTTATTGTAAATACAATAAAGTTTAACAAGTTAGATTTGCATTGAAGACCGAGTATGTTTTTATACGTGATACGATAAGATAAGTATTAAACTAGTATACGTCTATGTACCTATATTTAAGCGAATTAATTATAACGTATCGTAATTTGGAATTAGCGCCATCTATTGATGAGTAGTAAAACTAGGAAAATGTTTTTGCCAATTTTGTTTCAGAACCATAATAAAAGATGGCGCTGGTAATTTACCACATTACCTAGCGCCGAGGTTTTCTCAAATGTCCACAGTACGCCGCGCCGTCACAAACATTACAATACAGTTTAGAATTTCAAAGAGATTTTTGTGGAGTCCCAGCGACTTGGCAAAAGAAAAATTAAGGCGGTATATATAGTTTAAGGTAAATACGTTTAACCGAAAAATAGATAGATTTGATATTTTTCATTTCGTTTTGTTAAAACCATATTTGTGGCGGAACTAATTTGTGTAGTACAGTAGGACTGCACGTAGTCAAGGACTGCCGGAGAATAGCACTTCCTGTTTAAAAATACCGGCGGTCTAGAAAGTGGTTTGTCAATTTTGATGACGTTTCTTGTGGAAATAGCTGGAGGCATCTATACTCTGATTACTAATTCTCACCTTGGGATGCCATCACAATGAACAGTTCCTGCAACAGTAGACTTGAAAATCATTCAAAATATCTTTTTGAACTCGTATTATCCAATGGATGATAAAACCTGGAATGTAACATTAACTTGACAGTAATGACTAATGACGGAGATGCATTACTGTCAAGTTAATGTTCTGTTATGCTGTATACAGGCACAACATGATTGGTTTTTTTTTTGTGGCAGTGAATTAAAAATTAGAGCATAGGTGAGGTGGCTAAGTATTAGATCAGGGTTTCTCAAAGTGGGGTTTGCAAAACCCCAGGAGTTCGATTTTATGCCTCCGGCACACCAAAAGCGAGGCGTACGCGGCGCGGGAGCAGCGCGGACCCGCGATGTTTGTAATTCAGGGTATGAAGCACGGCACACCAAAAAAGCAGATCGAGCGCGGCAGCACGAGCCCGGGGCGTGCGCGGCGCGTGAGCAGCGCGGGAGTAGCGCGGGAGCAGCGCGGGAGCAGCGCGGGTCATCGGCGCTGTATTACTATGGTCGCCATACTGACCTGACACACCAAACGAGTTGCGCGGCAGTTTGAGCGCGGACCCGCGCTCAAGCTCCCGCGATGCTCCCGCGCCGCGCACTGCTTTTGGTGTGACGGGTGCCGCGCTGCTCCGCGTACGATCCGCGTTTGGTGTGCCGAAGGCTTTAAAATTTATTGAATTTACGACGAGGAACAAGTCATGTGGTCTTTTCCTGCATTGTCCTGCGTTTCAGAACTTATTCCAGGGTACGTGGGGTTTGAGTAACTCTGTATTAGAAAGTGTGGCGTACCTTTTGATAGGTCTCCACTAGTGATTAACCCTTTCGTGGAAAAATCCCCCCTAGTCGAAATGTTAACAATAAAACTTGTACAGACTTAAGTTGAGCGTCCATGAAAGTATTACACTAGAACCTACTCACGCACGAACCCACAACCTTCACTTCGCAATTCTACTGTCACAACCATTCGACAACATTCGCAATTATTTTAACGTGAGATTTTCCTAGATCTATTTACCCACCTACTTAAGGTCGATCTCTATCTAGAGGCCAACATTACACAGTAGGTAATAATTTTCGTCTTTACACGACCCACGTCTCATTGTTGCTATACTTTATTAGTTTATTACTTAAGTGGGTAACTACATACAAGCATACTAACAACATTATTATACTTAAGTACCTACTTAACTAACTCACTTACTAGCGAGCGTAAAATGGCTGACGAACAAAGTTGTTGTTTTTCAGA
>SJJU01029758.1:7323-19343 GCA_012932125.1 Conopomorpha cramerella | reverse complement strand
TCTCGCCCGACCTCGACCAGATCGGGGACATCGAGGCCGAGCTCGCCAAGATGCACGCCGACCACGTCAACGGCGACGCGCAACATACCAAAGACTCGCCGCGACCGCCCACGCCCATCCTCAGGGACGAGCCGCACAACAGCCGCGCCGACGACCCCCGCCCCAACGACAAGGGCGGGGACGACGCCGCGCCCGCCAAGGAGCGGCTCGCGGACGACTTCGACCCGCTGCCCAGCAGGGTCTCGCCGCCGCTCTACACCTACTCCAACCAGGAGAAGTCCTGCCCCAACGACCTGCAGCCGAAGGACGAGAAGCCGCTCGCGGAGAACGGCGACGTCGCCGTCGTAGAGCAGAAGGAGAAGCCGGAGCCGACCATCGAGAGGCTACCGCTGAAGGCGGACTTCCCGGACAAGAGCCTGCTGGAGCAGCTGCTGATCGACATCCCGACGGCGGAGTACGGAGGCGGCGGCGGCGGCGGCGGCGGCGGCGGCGGCGGCGCGGCGCGGGGGCGGGCGGCGCGCGGCGCGGCTCGGCGTCCCCCGCGGCGCCGCGCAGCTCGGTGCGCACGCGGGCCAGCAGCAAGCTCAACAGCCCCGCCGACCCGCCGCCCGCCGGCAAGCGCAAGCGCCGCGAGTCCGAGAGCTCGTGCGCCTCCACGCTCAGCTGCGAGGAGGGCCTGTCGCCCGCCGGCCGCCCCAAGAAGAAGCCCAAGAAGCCGGAGCCGGCCGGCGCGCCGCCCGCAGACGGCAAGAAGAAGGACAGCGACAGCGACAGCGACGAGCCGCTCATCTGCAAGGTGCGGGGCAAGCCGGGCGGCGGCGGCAGCGGGGCGGGCGGCGCGGGGGGCGCGGGGGCGGCGGCCGGCGGCAAGGCGGCGGCCGGCAAGGCGGAGGGCGCGGTGGGCACGCGGCGCTCCGTGCGGGTGCCGGCGGCGCGCCGCCGCCGCTCGCCCGCCGCCCCTCCTCCGCCGCCGCCGCCGCCGCGCCCGAGCCCGCGCACACCCCCGCGCCGCCCCGCCGGAAGACCAGGAGCGCAGGTCAGTTCCAACTACATTTAAATCGTTCTCAATTACATGCTCGCACTATATCTATGACGAATTTTCAATGCTTTCCAATCCCTTCAATCATTTAAATTTCGTACTTGTCAGTCCATTTTTTAAGGAAACACGCACTGACATGATATTAAAAGTTTAAAACGGGTATTATAGCGTCGGGCAAACAACGATGGTAAGCTGAATGCTTATCTTTAGTTAATCTTCGGTTTAAACTTTTAGTACATGTCAGTGTCCGCCTAAATATAACATAACCTAATTTCGATGTACACAGTACGGTGACATACCTAACGATACCTAGTCACCTAATTCTAAGCGTCAGTTTTGAACAAGTCTAGTTGTTAGACATTGGGACACCACACACAATCGCCAGACCTCAAACTAAGTTGTAAAGTTGTTGTGTTCTAGTGGGCACCGCTCCCGGCGCTGTGAGGCGGCGTCGGGCGTCGCGCGACGGCAAGTGACGAAGCGCCCCGCTGCTCAGCGCGATGGAATCTCACCAACACACCCACCAACCTCACCAAGCTCACCAGCCCCACCAGCCTCACCAGCCTCACCAGGCCAGTGCCACAGCCGTCGCTGCAGACACGCCAACTTCGCACACTCAACACGCCGGGACGCCTAACATATGGGACATGATTGTGAAGATGTAGTATGTACGTGTTCACTACATTACATACACTTACTTGCCTTATAATGTCGTATAACATACATATATATATATATGTTATTATGTATATAATATAGTAGTACATATTGTGCTGGCCGGCGGTCGACTTGATTGTGTTTTGCATGTGAAATGAAGTACATATTTTTGTGTAGGTACTAATTCGTCCTGTTTTTTTTTATATAAATCATTTTGGGTTATATATTGGTATTATGTGCTCTATGTCATATATATATATATATATTTGGGCCGACTATTTGTAAAATCATTGGCTTTGAACTTTATTACACGGGAGTAAGGTTAGTTTTTTTCTACTGGTGCTTTTTAGTTTCGTAGGGAAAGACTGTTTCAATTTATCGATAACTACATCGATGTTTTTTTGTTTAATGAACATCTTTACTCGGATGTTTGTGTGACAGTGACGTACCTATGTATGTAAACTTTCAGCGACATGTTATCGATAGTCGGTAAATAAAAACATTCAATTACTGCTTTAAGTAATGACCCTGTGTATGAATTAACTATGCATTTTAAACAAACCTATATCGAAAAAAAAACATTTTGAGATTCCTATGAGCAGTAGATTTTATTTTTTATCTTGCCATTTTATGTCTTATTTATTAAAAAGTCCATAACGAATGAATATAAAATAGCTTACATATTTTTAGTTACTGTTTTTATGTATCACAGATTTTTATGTACCTAATCACAGCCGTATGTGGTTAACGTGTTTTTAATATAAATTATGTGCTGCATGATCAAGTCGCTTGGCCGCCAGTGTTATTTTTAAATGTATATTTTGTTAAACTTATCAAGTAGACGAGAAAATGTTACCATTCACAGTAAAAGACACACAACTCTGTCTATTTAGTTCTACATTCTTCTTCTCCTAATTTCCCCGCTCTCACTTGTATGGTTGCTTATGTATGATTGTAGGGATAACGGTTTATTTGTGTATTGGATTTCAAAAGTAAATACATAGGTGCAGAATTGTTTTTAAGTGTTTAGGGTGTTATTTGTAAATGATAAAGCGTATGGAAACGTGTAACGACGGTAATTTGAAGGTTATACGAGGATCTAGTGCTGGATATGTCGTAATGTCTACTTATCGATAATTATATTTTCGTGAATATTAACTTTTCTGAAAATTTTTTTTTGTTACGTCATTATTCTGCAAGGAAAATATTTTGTATGGGGAAAGAAATAACATTCTGCAAGTTAATGGGAAAGTAATCTTTTTTATAAGTTAGCGCAATCGTTTTATTATATCTGCAGTAATATACAAGTTTTCAAATAATCGTACGTCAATAATGATTCGAGAAACACGATATAATTTATCGGGTGAATTTCACTATCATTGTTTTGTTGTTAGACCTTGGAAATTAATGAGACACGACAATCAAATTATCGATAAGTAACATTTTATCGATAATGTCAAGCACTATTTGACATTGAGCATTGAATACTTGATATAATCGTAATTAAAACGTGCCATTCTGGAGGGTTTACCAACGCATCTAATTTAATTAATTGTCTTAGAAATGAGAAAAGGTCATTGAAAAGGCGGATTTTTACTATGTACTACAATTTTGATGTAGTTATTACATAAAAGTTAGGTCTTATTTAAGGACACGTGGCTCGTTTCCTCGCGTCGGGTGACCATACTTCCAATCGTTTTTGACAGTCGATGAATTTAAAATGTATGTGTACCCGACGTGACGCGCAACGCATTGTGTGTCCTTAAATGAGACCTCAGGCTGCAAATGTCATGCGAATCACGCCATTTATCCCATGAAGTTAGACAGATGTCATTACATTGTCTAAATCATCAAATTGTGATTATCAAATGAAGTGGACACTTCACGTCTAAGACATAGAGTGATTCAATTTGCGTTGGCTCGATTCTGTTCCTAATCAAAACGGCGAGAGTTTGTCGACTATATATTTTCACAGAGGCGTATTTTATTATACCTATTTGACCTTAGGCTCCATAGGTATATTGTGGTTTTGCATCTTTTTTTTATCTATTTTCTGATCATACACTTTGTACCGCGCCTGGTATTGAGCCGAGTGGTAGGGAGTGGGTATCGTTGCCGCTGTGAGCAATAACAAGTATGCCAATACAACCAATAGGAGATATTGCACTTTTGTCGTGAAGAATTACGGTCCTATGTGGTCCTGAAGATCAGTAAGCAATTAAGCACATATTCCTATGTGGCATAGCTGTTTGAGCAACTGTTTCGCCCGCGTGCCTCCCCACCCCATGCCTAAGGCGCATCATAGTGGTTGCGGTCAAATTATAGTGACAACACCCGTATAAATAATTCGAAAAAGATTTCCTTTGGTCTAGAGAGCTTCGTACGCCGCATAACAATCATACAATGATGTAGAAATCTCGTTGAACTGTGTTTCAAAATACTATGTATACATACGTCCTTTTTTTGCACACACACACACATATTTTACTATTAGAAACGCAGTGTTCATAATTTATAGTGGTGGTAGGGTCGTTTGACGTTGACATTTGAAATAATCGTGTCTGTCAACTTGATAGCGTTTTAAAATTTAAATAGTTTGTGATGCGATGTAGCCTTTTCCTGGTAATGTTAAGTGTTCAGTTACCGTCCGGCTTTTTGGGCCGAACGAGCTGCACATTGTCGCGGGTTTGTTAAAAGCTTTTCCGCGGGTGGAAAAGTCTCGTTTTAGTACATGTAGTGCGGTCACCCTTGTGAAAGTGTACATTGTGGTTGGTTCGCGTTTTCACAAATGACAGAAAGTGAAATTTTGAACTATAAGTCGATAGTTGACCTAGTCCCGTTCCTTTGCTACGGTATGATGCGTATTTATTCGCGGTTTTGTTACAAATTTCCTATGAAATTGAGGGGAATTTGTCTTAATCACGAACCCGCGACTGTGTTGTAGTGTGTAAAAAAAGTAAAAATAAAGTTGTTGTTATTTCGTGTCACTATTGACACGTAGATTCACACTTAGGCGTAATATTTATCAACTTTGACTTGATCTCTAGTCAAAGTATGTAATTTTTTTGTTTTTGGTGGTAGACTTTGAACTTTTTATTTTTTATTTTGTCGGTTTGAAATCGACACTTATGTATGCTTTAAGATAACGGAGCCAACGTTATTATTCGGGGATAATTATATGAATTTTATTATCAGTTCTATTTACTAAACATTAGAAGCAATTTTATTCCTGTACTTGCCCCGTCTTATGATTTAGGGTAATTTATCAATGATAACTACTTCTGCCTGCACCACAATAAATAAAGTATGCTATAGTACTGTTTGTACATGATTCGATACTATTTTAAAATTTCAATTAATTACATAATATAATATAAATAGGCACGTGACAGTTTCAATTCACATTGACACGTTGGCTCACGTTATTGTTAAAACTTACTCACTAAATTATACTAAGATTCCACGACCAATAATGTTAAAAAAAAGAGAAGTAATTACTTAAATAAATGTTCGAATCGAATGTGAATATCTTAGGGATTAATTAAAATCTTTATGTGACTGATAACTCTCGACGTGTACGTTTGGGCTTCCAGATTTTCTTGACATTGTTTTGACATTTATTTCTCATTGACACCCTATGTGCAATGGATGATTTTCCGTTACGTCAGTTTTGACAATTTTCACCTATTGCCGAAACCACTAGTGTCACATTGTACAAAACATGTACTTAGTATAGTTCATTAGCTAACATACTTGACAGCCTGTTATATTGTACTTATGTCCTTCTCTGTGACATGTGTAGCAAGTGAGACAGAACTACATCGTGACAGTTTGTTAAGTAGTAAACTAATAGACTATACGCAAGCGTAGACTTTTCTCGAAGTGTCATCTCTTTCTATTCCTCGTGTCAAGAGTAGTAAGATAGAGTTAAAATGTAACCATCCGTGAGTAAAACTAGCGTGTGCCATTATTTCAATTGACAATAGTTGCAATGGTTCCACCACACAAATGGTAATGGAAATAATGAGACTCGCAGTAAAATAGACTGTTAGTTGCGGTATTGCTACTCGGAGATATTATAATTAATTAATTACGGATGTGTTTGTACGTAAATACACAATAGGGGGATACAGTTGCACAATTATCGCGCTAGGTGGCGTTTTGTCGTTAGTTCTGGTGTCACTCGCCGCTCGTGTCAGTAGCCAGATTACGACTTGCCCCGCGGCCATTCCGTGATGCACGTGGCTTGCCTATAGTATGCCTCGTCCAGCGACGCAGAGATAGAAGCTTAACCATTAACTGCATGATTTGTTTTTGTCTGAATAAAAGCCTATCCTTCTTAAATTATGTGGCCTGCATCATGGGAAAAAAATAAAAAAGTTAAAAGTTGTCTAAAGTCAAAACTGCGTTCATACGTATTAGTTGTACCTTTGACAATAATTTAGAATAAAAATCTGTAGATGGGACGGCTAGAAAGAAAAAAATCGAGGAAAATGATACTGATGTAGTATTACATCACTATGCACCTACCATACTCCTTTTTCTCGAGCGAGTCTATGGGTATTAAGTACTGCTCTGACACGCGCATCAGGAAGAAATGTAGCTTCGAGACAATTCTATGCGTGCACTGATATGCGTAAGAAGGGAATAGTGTCAAATAGAATGGCATGGAAGGTCGTCTATTGTTTTCTTTCGCTGTTTATTCTTATTTATCTTTGTAAATTTTTTTTCCCACTTTGTGACCACTGAGGTTAATGACCGAGCTTTTTGACACAGAGCGAGTGGTAGTCGACGCCCGTCTATTTGGAAATGAGGGTCGTTTTTCCATGACAGTGACATTGTGAAATGACATTTATTTTTAAAGCACGACGAGTCACGTCGACTGGCAGTTCTGTGTTCAAACATTGGTACATTTTGCCTTAATTTATGATATTTTTGTTTAAATCACTCACAGACACAGTGGGTGCCGTCGCGTATTTTACCAGTGATAATATTTTAGTCAAATTAGTTTTTTATGTATGTAGTAGGGGTTTCTTTTCTCTCCGTCAGATGACGCTCGTATTTTGTAGAGTTACAATAAGTTAATTTTCACTCATTTTTTACTGTTTTTCCTTTTCATCGTCGTACCTAAAACTTGTGAATTTCCTCACGCGTAGCTTTTGCTCTAGTGATCCCGTGTTAGAAATATTTACCTACTTATATATTTATATATATACATATACTTTTCAACCAATCGAAGCAATAATAATTGGGTGTGACTTTTTTCAATTTTGTATGTAACCTATACCTATTTAATTGACATAATAATGTGAAGACGTGTTTCCTTTTATGATAACAGTAATTATATATTTGCCTGTGAGCTTTTGGAAATCTGAACGTTTTGTAATAATGGAAAATCGTAAAAATGTCTTTTGGTTTATTGCTGCTAAATAATTTTCTATATGTTAGCCCATTTGGCCCCATGACGTTTCATTTTAAATGTTTTATGTGATCACGTCATCAGTGTCAAAGTAATTAATTAAAAAAGAACCATAACCATACCAATAAAATTAATAATAGAAATATGTTCATAAATAGCTTATTTTAATGCAGCTGTAAACGATAAAGGTACATTTTTTTATTTCCTCTGAATTGGACCAATGTTTTTCGTCGGGTTCTTAAATATCTAACTAACGGACATTGGATGGTTAGAAATACGTTTTATTGTAGGGAAGTAAAGTCAAAATGTAACTATCCGTGTGTAAGACTAGCGTGTGCCATAATTTCCATTGACAATAGTTGCAGTGGTTCCATCACACAAATGTTAATGGAAGTAATGAGACTCACAGTAAAACAGTCTGTTAGTTGCGGTATTGCAACCCGCAACTATTACTGCTCCATCACAAGATTTACCATTTGGCCGTCAAAATATTAATATTGTGACCAGTGGACTTACCATGTCCACAAGAACTGTTGTGTGTTCTTTTCTTTTTTGTAAAATTTCCCAATTACTTGTGTGTTTACGTACGTTGGCGTTTAGTCTCAATAGTTCAGTTTCAGTTGTTAAGTGAATGTCGATCTTTATTAGGACAGTAGGATTATTTTTATTTGACACCAATTTCGGTAGATTCGATTTGATACTTCGACACTGTACAATAAAGTACATTTTAAATGGACGTCTTTATAAATTAGGTGAACTGAACTCCTGAGACTAAAAGTCGGAGATCGTATTGGCGCTGTCGGTTCACATTTAAAACATTGGGGGTTTTCTTTTATTAAAAAAAAACATTTAATTGAGCTAACACGCGGCGCACGCGCCGACAAACGTACAATCTCCATTGGGTCTCATTACTACCATTGCCCATATCAATGTTAATACTGAGACTTCAGATTTTTGTCATAGAAATCTTGTTATAACCAACCATTGACAGTCACGTCGAATGGGAATAGTGAGACAAGGAATTATCTAACTAAACGTCCCAGTATTTCCATTGAAGTGTTGAAGTCGGCGTCGCTGCTTTATAACACGATGGTAATAGTGAGAAATGTAGTGTCAGTATTAACACCAATGGTTATTGTCATTCGTAATAGTGAGACCCATCCTATCCATTTTTTTTTGCGTATAAGATTGGGGAAAAAGAATAATATATGTTACTTGTTAAGATTGTTTTCTTTTTTTGTATATATACATATATAAATAATATACATACTTAGGTATTATTTTTTTCACTATCTCTCTGTCACTATCATCTGCTGTCGTTTTTTTTTTCGTGTTTTGTACATATGGGGCGCTGGAGTGGCGTTGTCTGTCTGTCTATCTACAACGTTGAATCAAAAACGTTGGCGAAACTTGAGGTTAGTCACTCGGTCCATGATACTAAACAACTTTCACCAAGGAACACTATAATGTAACCCCTTCATGTGGAAACTTATCGATAAGATGATGGCCACTTTATATGAAGAGGTGTAGTCCCAGTTGTTCGATAATTTCATTTCGGTGCTAAACTAAAATCAACTTTTATATGTATAGAAGAAGGGCCGTTTTAATGTTGAAACCTATCATGACAGGTGCCAAATTGATTTGTTACTTTAACATCACCAAATAGAGTATATTTTACAATAACCACCGGACCAAAACCGAACTACTGAGACTAGACCGAAGAGGTGATTTGTTTTTGTCATAGGGCAAGTTGTTTTGCTTTCATGGGCTTGAGTGACTTGCTTACTTTTTAATTTGACCTTTTGTATGTATGGTTTATTCCCACATGTTCCTTTATCAGTTAATTTTTCAAACAGAAATGTGTAAATTATCCTTCGCGATGGAACTGTTGAAACTGGACTACTGGGAATGAACGGTATGTGTGGCTGTGTGGCCTGATCGATAGGTGGTTATTCCCAACAAGATAGCAAAGCCTTAACTGTAACATAATTGTATGAATGTTGCTTGTAATATATAGTTAATAAATGGTTGGACTCATAAGCTGTGTATATTGGGTGTATAGATATCTTTTAGACATTTTTTTGTTTTGTTTTTTTTTTAATTATTTTTATTTTGTAATGATAATTTTCACACTAATGATAGTAATTTATGCCGATAAATATATATGTATAAAAAAAAACAGTTTATATATATTACCTATATGATTAAAATGAAAGAGAAATACAAATAGATTTTAAAACACTTATAAATATAGGTTAGGGATTACACCACACGATAGCGTATAATTTTTCTTATTTGTAAAACTGGATATATAAACTTGTAAATAGATTGATGAATAGAAAATGAAAGAATTGATACAATAAAATTTAACATTATGTTATTGTAATATTTTTTCTAGGAGGTGTTGAATGTTTGTGAGTTTGGCAGTGTTGCCAGGTAGATATTGTTTAGACAAATGAGCCTGTGAATATTATAATTTTTTTTTGTTGCTGGCAATTTTATGAAGTTTTGTCTGTCCCATATATTTTTTTATTGTGCATTCTACTTTCTCCGTAAGTTGCTTTCACTGTCGTTCTAAATATAATTTTTAAATCATATTATTATATTGCATAAAGTATGTACGTCGAGTCAGGTGAATTATTATCATATTAATATGAATGAAAAAAAAAATAAGGAATATTATTGTTCTGCTATTATTAAATTTGTAAAGTTAGTTTATTAATAAATGATAAAAAATATTTAAGTTTTTTAATCTGATGCTGGGTCACGTACTTTGTATGGGTTAGATTTCCATTGGCCGTGATAGGTGGTGCCGTCGGTGAAGGAGGTCGCTGGGGCAGACACACTACCTGTCTGTCCCGAGCCGGAGTCCGACAGGACCGATCGCTTGGGCTGGTCCTGATGCAATTCCTCCGACACGGAGGTCATCATGGGGGTTTAGTCGGTAAGAGTCCGACTCTATCTCGTTCGCTGTCCCCGCGGCGGGGTGTCCATGAGGATTCCCCCATGTAAAAAAAAGGTGGTACATATTGGTGACAACCCGGAGAACGGCAAAACGTCATCCATTCCGCGAACCAAGACGGTTTGCGTCCACTTTCATAGTGCGAAGCGCCAGGATGTGGAATGACTTGCCTGAGTCTGTGTTTCCTGCGCAGCACAGTCTGAAGGTCTTCAAGTCGCGGTTGAATGGGTACCTAATGAACAAGTTTGCTCCATCGTCGAGTGTGCGTCAGGATGGCTGGACCATGTTGCATTTTTCAGTGATTCCTTATACGAAAAGTTAGTACCAGCATGGTACCTATCGTAGAATAGTTGGTACCTACGTAAAAAGAGAATAAATAGCATTTACAAGACAACATCGCTGCTTCAGACAGGATGGTGGTCAAAACGCTTGTTCACTGTGTTGAAAAAACAACATCAATGTATGTTCATACTGATAGTCGTAACCAATCTTTATTAAATTTGCCGTGTGGTAACGGCGAACAGAATACATGTCACCACCCCAACCCAACTTCCCGTCGTGGACCCCCTCCACTCCCTCCAAGAGGACGGACAGCACCGCTCTCCGAGTTAAACCACAACACTACTGCGAGCTCAACCCGCCGGCATTTCCATCCAAGTGATCGTGGAAATCATTGGGGGAGGTCTTCGTCCAGCAGTGGGCGTCATGTGGCTGATGATGAGAGCAATCTGGCTGACGCAATTATATTTTTTTTATGAAAATTGTGGGTTAGATAAGGTTTGAACATAATATACAGGTCTGCACTTGGGAACCTTATCTTCGTTTGTCTTGATTATAAATAGCCCTTAGTCCCATTTCGTAGCTGGCTAGGGCGTAGGAAAGAATAAACCCATTCCGAAGCGGACTACGTACCTACTAATTCACTACGAAATAGGTGAATTCCCGTATCGTAGCCAGCTACCAAATAGGTCTAACGGATAAATAGTTTGGAAAGACTAATTTAAGATCGTGGACTGATAGAAAAACGGCAAATTTTAAAAAGGAAAAACCAATATTGTGACAAAATTAAGAAAATGTCAGTCTTGTAGAGGATCTTGAACCTTGGAGTTTCAGAAAAAAGGAGGCGGTTGATCTCATGTGAACCACTGATCTCGTAATTTACCGAAATTATGTACTGATCTGCTGATCAAACGAGCTGGCCGTCAATTCGGCTTACGATTTTCGGACGAATTTCGTACGAAACCTCAAAACAAACAATTTCAATTTCGTTTTTTATTTTATTTTACAATATACTTAATCAAATGTAGACGGTAGCATTATTGCATATTTCTTGAATAGCAAAGGGTAAATACTTTAAATATGAGTTTTCTGACAAAATAATTCGACGGAGTCTAGACATGTTTGTTGGAAAACGCAACTTCACGCGAAATGTCAAGTTCAGGCAGGACACTCCGATCAGTACCTACCGGATCGCAGTAAAGTGGTGTTGATATTGCGAATTTTGAGCTACTGAATGTTGACCCGTTTTAACAGACTTTTTAAATAAAACCTATGTAATTATACTGTACTAGAACTCTCTAAAAAATGTATTTTCCCGCATTGTTGTCATTGTACCTTTTTTTTAAACACAGTGAACAAGCGATTAACCACCACCCTGCCTGATGTTAAGCAGCTATGTGCTCTACGATGGAGCATACTTGTTCATTAGGGTCACTAGGATAGTGACTGTTTTGTAAAATTACCAGTCATCACGAAAGACGTCATCGCATAGGTAATATCTATATCGGTCATGTTCTTGATCGTAGAATGATTTGAACGTACAACATCTACATAAGCTAAGAGACTACACCATATAATGGCAACATCGCCCATTGTAAATAAATAAATACACTTCACGCCTTTTAATCCCAAAGCGGGGTAGGCAGAGGCACTTGCTAAAGCAA
>SJJU01029744.1:0-11408 GCA_012932125.1 Conopomorpha cramerella | reverse complement strand
TGTACCATAACATAAATAAATAAAATCATAAAATAAAGTAGTCCTTCTCTTTCGTTTTTAACTATGTTTGACAGATTATTTATATTTTTAAAACTCCTCCTTCTTAAAGAGATTTTAAAGCGACTTTAAAAAAGGAAAATAATAAACTGTACATCAAAATTACTAACTTGCACACCTAAAAAGCCAAAGTTATCATCAGAATGGCAATTAGAAGACCAAATCAGTAATTTTGTGGCTAAGTCACTATTTTAGTTAGGTTAGACTTTTTTGATGCACGTTTAAATACTATCCTTTAAAAAATTCCTCTTTCTGAATTCGACAGTGTATACTATGTTTTTTTTTTATATTTGTTCGCGGAGAACTTCGTCGTTTATGAACATGATATTTTTATGATATTGATATATTTTTTTAAAGATATTTCAGTGTAATATCAAAATGCATTGTATCAGAATATCGATTAGTGTTAAATCTATTATTTCGGTAATGAAATTATTTACTTAGTTGGGTTTAGTTCAACTTTTTTGATGTACTGGTGAAGTGGGGTGAAATTGATTAATTTTGAAATTGCATAGTTAAAAAAACTTTTGGAATACTGCACTAAAAAACATGAAAGTAACTTAAAGTGTGTTCCCGGTAGCCATTGTAAAAAAATAAACACCATGTATCATTATTAAAAAAAATTACATTGCGCCTTATTAACTCAATACTTTCAAGATGGGGTTGTTTTGATATCCCATGCTGATCTGGAATGTAAATGCATCAACCCTGCTGCCATTCTTCGTGGCATGTTGTAGAAGCCTAGAATGGGATCTGGATATCAGGTTTATTCAGATTTCTTATGTTATTTTTCTTTGGTATTTCAGAGAAGTCTCAAAACTGATTCAGTACTTTTTAAATAATTTTAAAGAAAAAAATAAACGACTTCAACGATTACTACCCGCGCCCATACATTTTCTTAAAATTCCACTCTTGGTTTATTGGGTTTACCATAATTTTACCCTGATTTCCCGTCTTAGGGGTTGGTTGTAAGAGGCGACCGAGGGAACTTTTCAGAGGACAGGCATCAGCGCTCTCTGTGAGTTAAACCACGACACCACTGCGATCACCAACCCGCCTGCCAAGCGTGGTGACCATTGACATTTGCGTGCCCCCAATTGATCATAGAAATCATTGGGGAAGGCCGTCGTCCAGCAGTGGATGTCATGTGGCTGATGATGTTAATGATACCCTGATTTCCTTACCATGGGACCACATTGGAAATGTCTTCCTTCCAACAAAAAAAAAACATAAAAATTAGTTCATAAACGACTGAGTTATCTGCTGACTTAGGGCCGATTTCACCAAAAAATCTACCTGGAGATCACGGTGACTAACGCCAGTTTAAGACTCTAATCTTAGGTTAACGCCTTGTAATGGATTTCACCAACACAAACTAATCTCAGGTCAAACTTACTGGACATTACAAACTCACTGACCGATTTTCTCCAGTTAGCCTCTCTAACTGGAGATTAAAGAACTGCCATGTGAACGTCAAAACAAACCATCAAGCTCAAGTTTGTGTTTATTATTGTTTCAACTTGAATTCTGCCAATGACACAATTATTCAAACTTGCCAACAACTGACGTCTTGTCAGTAAATGAAAAAATTCTGACAACATTGACGCGTGCGTTCATAGATCATCATGTGCCAAATCGTGTATTTGGCCATAAATTGCTCAACTTCTATCAAATAGCCATTAAAAAAATATGAATAGAGGACGGTTTGTCAAATAATCAAATTGTCCGTGGCTAATCTCCGTTTAACTAAACGTAGTTAGTTTTTGCACGGTGAAATCCGATTTCTGTTGACTGGAGTTTAGGATGACATATAATCTTCAGTTACTTTAACCTAAGATTTATTAAACTCAGTTTTCGACGTGTTTTGTGAAATCCACCCTGAGAGGATAAATATCAACGAAATGACTAACTTCAAACAGTCAGTATTGGAGGTGACAGTAAATATGTTTATTGTGTACGTGTGCCTGAACTTTAAATAACTTAACCAAATATTTAAAAAAACATAGTGAAATATAACTGACAGAAGTCACCCTGGGCGCCTACTAGCGCCATCTAGATAATACATTTTTGGAGTTTTAAAATTCACCATTGCAATTGAGAATTATATCTATCTAAAGTACACTTTACTTATAGAATAGAAAAATTAAATAGGTACTTACGGCTTTACCAATAAACGCGGTTTATCTATTCTGACATGATACCAAGCTCAGCTTCAATTGTCAGTTGTATGGCAAATACGGAGTAACCAGTTTAAATAGGCCTGTAAGAACTTCGGTATCAGTTACAACGCGTTTATTGGTTAACCGTCACAGGTACCTATACCATTGTTATGTAATGTTTTATGCTTCTAGCTTCTAAAGAAAATCTTTTAAATTTACAGATTTGAGGATCGCTATTACTCAATACCAGGAATTAACATGGACAGCATGAGTTCGTTAAGTAAGTTATAAATTTTTCTACAACAAAAAAAAGTTATTAAATAAACACTTGGTTGTAATAATTTGGTACAATGGGGAATTTTCAAACTGCAAAAATTGCTTATCTAGATGTCGCTAGTAGGTGTCCAGGGGGACTTCTGCCAGTTATATTTTATTACGTATAAAATATTTGTGCCATAGAAAAGATATTTAGAACCTTAACATCTATTGTAGGGAAATTGGTTCATTCTGCCTCTTGCTGAAATAACACCAAATAATAATAAAGACCAATCAAATTAATTAAAATTGGTTCTTACATTAAATACCAGTTGCCTACAACCACTTTTTAGCATTGATAAAATAATTTTCAATATTTATTAACTGTCACCGAGCGAGGGCTCATTTTTCCCGGTTGATACTAGGAAAATTTTAAAAATGTTTTAATGCAGTTTTGTTTCTTTTTAAAAATAAAGGAATGTTTTCTTTCAGTAAAATGAGCTAACTAAAGGATTTAATTAAAGCAGTTCCCTCCAGGGCCCATAACTTTTTTCCACCCTGTATTAACAGAAAGACAGAGACAAACTTCGATTTTTTAAAATCTTTATCATTTAGGCAAAATAAGTAAGTAAAAACGTATTTTAAGAAAAATTGTCACGACAAAAAAATATCACAATGACAATTAACCGCTAGTCTTTGCGAATACCTCGCGTGATATTAGCGACTTCTCACAGCAAAAAAATAAACTATTTTAAGCTGTCATGTGGTCGTCAAATAAATTTCCCCATTCGGAAAAAAAATAATTCAAATTATTTCTGTCAAGTGTTTTTAAATGATAAGTACTATTCTATATTTCTGCTTGCTTCTTTGTGTGCGACACGACGCAGAATTTTGCTCTCTCTTTAATATACCCTGGGCTTATGCGCTAGTGTAAAAAATTTCTGTTCTTCCTTATTTATAAATCACTAGATAAATTAAAAGTAAAACGCTTAAAAAACCAAGATTTAAATGTGCTACAAGCTAGCCCTTTCATTTGACAACCATATGGACTAAAAATGTATGGCGCTCAACATTTACACGTTTTAAATTCTTTGTCCCTAACTTACTTTTGATGCTGCTTTTTTAATCGAAATGAATGGGAGGTTTTCTGACAGGTGGCTTATTACAGTTGTAAGAAATGTCAATAGATGGCACTACCTAGACAGGGTTGTCATTTCATATTTTTATTTTTTGTTGACAATTCTAAAATGAGTTTCTCCTTAAGATCATGTCTGAATAGCGCCATCTGTGAGATGTTTTGAAACTACTTTTGATATATTTGAAGCTATCAGAAAACCTCTCATTGTTAGATTTTTCATAGGTGGTAAATAAGTTGGTTTACATACATTGTCGTCATAGTAAAATTTGTTCATATTGACGAGCCCAACAACGTTTATAAGATCATTGTTCGGGGTCCTTTTACACGCAGTATATACAAGGTCAAATTAAAATCGTTGGCGATACTAGAGCGTATTTAACCCAACGTGACAGGGGGCGAGGTATAGGGTTCATACACCTTGTGGTGTTGATGGTGTGTGTGATGTGTACCTATCATATATTAAATTTACACCTGCATGAGTTTTGTACCAATTTTTTTGTAAAACTATGTATATTGCTGTCTTGTCTAATTTGAAAACTATATTTGATTTTTAGGGTGAATTTCACCAAACACGTCGCTTACTGTGTTTAGTTTAAATACATCTTTGGTTAAAGTAACTGAAGATAATATGTCGTCCTAAACTCCAGTCAACAGCAAACGGATTTCACCGTGCTAAAACTAACTACGTTTAGGTAAACGGTGATTAGCCACAGATAATTTGATTATTCGACAAACCGTCTTCAATTCATTTTTTTTTAATGGCATTTGATAGAAGTTGAGCAATTTATGGCCAAATACACGTTTAGGCACATGATGATCTATGGACGCACGCGTCAATGTTGTTAGTATTTTTTCATTTACTGACAAGTTAAGTTGGCAAGTTTGAATAACACGCGGAGCGGATTCATTTACAAAATATGTCGAAAACAAAGCGCGATCCAACTTTTGTAAAAAAAACTAGATCTAGTGGAGCGTTTCTTTGATGTGATGGAGAACAAGATCAGTATCGTCAGGGGAAAATAATGTTTAATGATTTTTCCTTTCCTGCACTCATCTTGGGCGCCGCACAACTTCTTCCTCTAGGTTCCACCGTTCATCATACGCCAATGCTAACGCTTTTGGAGCGAATTAATTACGAGAAATTAAGTCGAAACAATAATAAACACAAACTTGAACTTGATGGTTTACGTTCACATGACAGTTCTTTAATCTCCAGTTAGAGAGACTAACTGGAGAAAATCGGTCAGTTAGTTTGTAATCTCCAGTAAGTTTAGCCTCAGATTAGTTTGTGCTGGTGAAATCCATTACAAGGCGTTAACCTAAGATTAGAGGCTTTAACTGGCGTTAGTTGTCAGTTAGATTTTTTGATGAAATCGGCCCAAGCAACTTCAAAAAAGGAGTTGTTCTCAATTCGACAGTAATTATGTTATATTCGTTGACGGGCCCGTTGGTGTAGTGGTCAGCATGTCTGCTCTGCTCCGTAGGGTCGTGGGTTCGATTCCCACCGCTTACAGGTGCTTAGGTGATGAGCTTTTAAGCACTTGTTGGATGTGTCTGGGTGTTTTATTTATATAAGTATATATTTATATATATATCTCGTTATCTGATTTTCATAACACAAGTGCTTTAGCTACTTAACATGGGATAAAGGCAATGTGTGTGTTGTTGGAAAAAAAATATTAAAAAAATATTATTCGTTCGCGAATAACTCCGTCGTTTATGGACCGATGTTTACGTTTTTTTTTGTTAGAAAGAAGACATTTCCATGGTGGTCAAATGACAAGGAAATCAGGGTATGGTGATGGTAAATCTGATAAATCGACGGGATCTTTAAAAAAAATACGGGGGCCTAGTACTGGTTCAAAAAAGTCAAAATTTCAAGTGTTATAACATACAGATGTACAGTAACATATAACACAAAGCTTGATGGACGTCATTTATGTCTCTAAAAACAAAAGTAAACGTCCTCAGTTCGAATTAATTTCTTTTACTGGCCAGAAGTATCTTTTTTCTTTAAAATTATACATTTGAGGAGGATCAAAACGTATTAATTTAGGTGTAACCAAATTTGATGAAAAAAAAATAGAAAACTTATACTACTCTTAGGCCCTTTCAGAAGAATAACATAAATAATCCATTCCCTTGTACATATATGAAATCTATTATTTCTTAAAAACAATTTTAAAAATAGTACATGGTAGTGAAGTTATATATTTGAAAATGTACAGAAACCCTTAGGGGAAGAAAAGCAAATTAATACGTTTTGATTCTAACCTCCCCATTTTGCTTACTTGTTTTTTTTTGTTCCACAGAATTATGGACGTGCTGTTGGCTGATCTGTTGCGCATCCAACTTTGTGAATAGCGCATGCTCGGTCGACTATGATGAAGTAGCCTGCCAGGCAAACGCAATATGTTCTGATGATGTGAGCATTCCCGAATATATTTTACAAAATATAGTGTCATGCGGTATCACTTTGAATTTGGAAGATAACGGTATTACTTCCGAAATAAGAATACCAAGTATGAGCAACTTGGAGAAGCTAATTTTAAGGCACAACAACCTGAAAGTGGCGCAACTCTGTAATGACGAAGCTTTGAATTCCCTTACGTGGTTAGACTTATCTGATAATCAAATAAGTGATCTTAACAGTACGCACAGCAAGTCTCACTGTTTTACAGAACTGAATCATCTAAATTTATCACACAATACAATCGAAAATATACCTGACGGATTATTTAGCAGAATAATGGGACTCAAAATGTTGGACCTTTCACATAATAATATTAGGTGTTTGAATGTGATGACATTTGATGGTATAAACGGCTTGAGAAGTTTAAATCTTTCGTATAACTCCATAGAAGAGATATCACAAGCATTTGTGCGATTTACAAATCTGGAGGAAATAAACCTATCTAATAATGTTCTCTTGACGATATCGCCGCGGGATTTCCAGAAGAACATACAATTAAGAAGGCTGTATTTACAAAATAACGTCATCACATCAATCGACCACAAAACTTTCTTTAATCTTGAAAAATTGACCGTCTTAAACCTTAGTAAAAATATGCTAATTAGCCTAAATGAAACGCTTTTTAAGACAGCTAATTACCTGTCATTTGTTGATCTATCACATAACAGACTAGTTGAATTGCCAAAACATGTTTTTCATGGTGCAAATATATCTAACTTTTCAATAGCTAACAATTTTATCACGGGCGCCCTTACTAACGGTACCTTCGATGGAATGAAATTAATATCGTACCTTAATTTGGGCAATCAAAGTATTACTTCAGTTAATGATTATGCTTTTTTCGATCTGAAAGAACTTAGTCAATTATATTTAAATAATAACAACATAAGCTTTCTGTCGACAAATTGTTTTTGCACTTTACTTAAATTAAGAGTGTTAGATCTATCCAACAATCCACTTAAAACAATTGCATTTAGTAATAAGGACATCATTAGTCTTCAGGTGTTGCATTTAGATAACACATCGCTTGTAGAATTACATGAAACCAATTTTCAAAACTTCAAATTAACTGAACTTTATCTGTCCAGCAACAATATCTCTTCTTTGCCAACAAAAGTATTTTCTGGTTTATATTATCTAGTGTATTTAGACTTGTCCCACAATAATCTAGCACAATCTTTAGAAGCATACCAATTTTCGGGACTAAGTTCTCTACCAGAACTTTCACTTTTTAACTTAAATATAACTGCAGTGAAGAACACATCGTTTAGTGGGCTTTTGGGTATGATGAATTTAAATTTATCTTACAATAAGATCGTCGAAGTAGAGTATGATTCTTTTTCTGAAACAGGAAGCCTTGAACGGATCGATTTGTCGTTCAATAAATTGAAAGAGTTTCACATAAACAACTCCAACATTCCACATCTCAAGTATGTGGATCTAAGAAATAATTTCATAATTTCTATAGCAGATTCATTTATGGGCTTGTTTAACCTGACACATTTGTTCCTCTCGAACAATAAAATCCGTTATCTACCTCAGTCGATATTATGTGAACAAAGCAAAATTCAATGCCTCGACATCTCCGCAAATCCAATTTTTATGTTCACGAATTATACGAAGTGTACCCCAAATTATAAAAATAATCTAAATCAAAACGGAATAGAACTCACTTTGTCAGAACTGTCTATCTCAAAGATAGTTGATTTAAAGTTTATCAAAATGGTATTAACAAAAAAGCTACACTTAAATAAAAATAACATTACCGAAGTAACCATCGACAGTTTTTCTAATATGACGCATATTGAAGTATTAGATTTAAGTTTCAACTATATAAAGTTAATTCAACCTGGGTCCTTCAAAGATAACTTGAAACTTACATTTTTAAATATTTCCCATAACTCATTAAATCATATTGGATACGGAGCATTTACTGGTTTAGCGTCGTTAATAGAACTTGACTTTTCTCACAACTCCATCAAGTCGCTGGAGAGTGAACGTTTTTATGAAACACCTAACTTGGAAAGCCTCCTCGCTGACTCTAACCAGATAAGTGACTTAAAATCGTGGGAATTCAGGGGCACAAAGCTTACGTCACTCAGCATTGGCAATAATATTCTGCCATGTTCTGTTTTAGTTAACTTTAAAACCAATCCGACTCAATTTCTTATCACTACACAACAGATAAATCACGACACTGAGAATGTAGATGGCATCACATGCAACAAACTTCCAACAGAACACAACTATGCTGATTTAGTGAAATCGAACGACACTAATGTATTGTTGCAACAAATACGTAATATTTTGTACAATAACTCACAATCATATAATACCGAAAAAAGCAACGACGCAAATGTAGCAGACTCTTCAAATGAAAGTTCAAAAATACTGTCGACGCTCAGTCAATCCATAAATGATTATATATCAACGATTAACAATACAATACCAAGCATAGGGCGATACTTAGAGTCTTCAATATCGAATTACAACGCGTCGAGTATCGAGGAGCAAAAGGACATGCGTAAATTGATTGCACATAGTAATGAAACAAACTTTTTGCTGAAGCTGTTGATTAAAGAAACAATTATAGCAAAGACTGCTACAGTAAATGAAACAATGAATTCCAGCACAGAGGATAGTTATTCTGCTAAACTAAACACTGCTTTAAATAATATTAAAACGGATATTGACAGTCAGGAAGAAAATACAAAGTTCTTCAAAGAAATAACGCATATTAAATCGTTGATACAGGAAATGAACGATCACATTTCTAACACAGAAAAAAAAGCAGACGTAAAACTGGAATCTCCGAAAACGTCAAGTTTGTTCGTAGAAATATGTGCGGGAATAATTCTTTTTATTTCAGTGGGTCAAGTTTTGTATTTTATTATGAAATCTGGATTATTTCTTCCTAATCGGCGTACATCCAGTACGAGGTCTATTGCAATAGACAGCCTATAAAAATGCCTAAACAATTTTGAATAAGTATTTTGAATTTACGGAATATTTAAGGTCAAATTTCATACGAACTTCACGTCACGCGTTCCAGAGGTATAGGGCAGTGTCCAGTCATACTCCTTTGGACTCATCCATTTTTTGGATTTCCGATTTTCAGTACTTTAAATGCCAACTTTCGTAAGAACATCACTGATCTGATCAATATTCACTGTAGGTACATACATTATTTTCATCATCTCGTAATATGTAAACCTTTTTATGAAATAACGTTTTATTTGTATTTAGTATTTTTAAGTATGAAACATTAATGTTTGTTTGTATTTTCTTTCAATTTTATTTAAGGGCCATCATTTTGGTGTTAATGTACACGATATAAGGATGATATCGTGGGTACCACTTGTATACCACTTATCTGTAAAGATTTGTATACCATCAGTACCTTAATAATTGGTTAAACATTGTTTCAAACTTTTTTATTTCCTTGTACAATCTTATAATCTATCTTGTATTATGTATGAGAGCGTCTGTGGTCCAGTTGGTCCGATACTTGACTTAAAACCGGGAGGTCCCGGGTTCGAGTCCGGCTACTGGACGTGTACCAATGGGACTCTTTTTCAGAGCCTATGTACGCGCACCGCTCGTACGGTGAAGGACAACATCGTGATGAAACCCGCACACCACAAGGTGTGTGAACCCTACAACGGCGATGGGCTCACTCCCTGTCACGTTGGGTTTAAATACGCTTGGTGAACCGTGGGTACTTGCTTTAGCAAGTGCCTCTGCCTACCGCTCTTAGGGATTAAAGGCGTGAAGTGTATTATTATTATTATGTAATATAATTTATGAAATATGGTAGGTATTCAATTACGTAATGAACGATAAAAATATATAAATTTTCCTTGCATAGTTTAGACATTATTAAAATAAATACTTATTTAAAAACATGATCTTAAAAGTGTTTTATTTGTGTGATGTGTTAGGCTCGTTACAGGCGCCCTGCAAATGGGGAATTTTCAGTGACCTTATTTCTCTTTGTGATGATAGATGGCGTTAGCCGTATTGGGGGGGATAAATGTCAATGATATGACTAACTTAGGCAGTCAGTATTAAAGGTATCTGTTAATCATCATCATCATAATTTTCCTGCCCTTATCCCATATAACTATTGGTTGAGCTCAGCAATACAACTAGTGGACTGTATTGGCTATGTGCGCGAGGGTGGCGACGCGTAGCGTTTACAACATTTGCGGAAGCTGTCAAATAATAACAATGTAAACATTGTTAGTTTTCTTGGCAAATATAAATAAAACCAAATATTAAAATAGTATTGTTGACAATATTTAAGTAAAATTTATTCAATAGTTTGTAAAATTAATATAAATTAATTTAATATTAAAACACTTCTTTCTTTTCACAGCAGCAATCCATTTTTTTCGTTGTTCTATTTTGTAGGACGCTCTTAGGAAAATATAAAGGCATTTCTCTGTAAACTCGTATTTGGCTGTCCCGACCGACTCTTTCAATAAGTACTTTAATTATTTAATAATAAATCATTCCGAAAGAAACTCTAATCCCGAAACTTTAAGGGCTGATTGTTTTAAGCACCATAACTATTTTAATTTTTTTTCTACACGTGTTAGAAGCTCTAAAAACACAGTCCCCTGGCTGTCCCCACCATTGATATGTTGATTTGATTAGATATGGGATTTACGAGAAAGGTATTACAGCTACATACTTTGTTAGTAATTATCATAAAGCAAACATATTAAAATAAATTATTTTCATAAAACTAGATCTCAATAACGGCCATTTATAGTTAGTTAAAGACAGCCTGCAAACTTTGTCCCCAAAATTTTTATACAGTCCCCTGCCAAAAATTTAAATCCATAGAAAAAAAAACTGTAAGATTAAAAAACATTGTTCTAAGTGAAACGAAACACAATTGATGTGAAGTTAGCTACGATGCCGAAAGCGGTGACGAGACGCCATCTTGTCTAGTTTCAGAGTGACATTTGTGTGGTGAACACGTGTTTGTTCCGGTACCCCGCACAGTCCTCCGGTAAGAGATAATATCATGTTAATTACTTTAATTATTTATATCATTAAATTTATTTAAATCAAATCTAATCTTCTGGATGGGGTGTCGAGCGTTTTGAAATAAATTATGAAATGAATTCAGTTTATTCATATTAGTTTATTTTATTAAATTTATGTCTAACATTGATCGGGTTAGGTTCTGTAAAAAACTAATTTGATATCAGTTTTATGAATAATGTGGTATATTATGTGCGAATACACCAGTCCCCTGGCAGACAGGTCGTCGACTCAGAAATATGGGCAGGACTGTTTGTATAACAGGGGACTG
>SJJU01029726.1:0-11478 GCA_012932125.1 Conopomorpha cramerella | reverse complement strand
TGATACGTACCAATTTTTTTTTACATTCCCTTTCAGGATACGTCATACAGCCGCGCCACGCAGATGACCAATGACATTGTTTTCATACCGAACGTGACGGACCGCATCCTGATACCAAGGCCCTATGAGACGTATGAGGAGATGGTGCGGCGGCTGAACCATGACCACTACGCCACCATTATACAGAGGGCGTATCGGCACTACAAATTCAGGCAGATGATTGACAGATGGCTGTGCGAATGCATGTGAGTAGAATAGTTTTCAGTTGTTTTCTTTAAGGCGAAAAATGGTCTTTACCGCAAGTTGCCCGAGTCGAGTCAGTCATCTGAGCGAACTTCGACTCGGTATTGTGGAAAACCCCGCTTTACCCTAAAGAGTAATCTTGGACTAATCGCAGACTAGGATAAAGTAGTATGCACCAGAAAAATACTAATTTAAGATTGTGTCCGCTTCTTCATAGCAAAAAAGTTTTATAATCGTCTTCTCTTCGAATTGGAAATCGAGGAGTTCTGATGGAAATGAACTTCAGTGAAGTTGGTTTAGCGAGATCGTGGCCGGCCACGCCGCGAGCCCTATGAGTTCCGGCAGCGGCTTAGACAGGATGGCTACGGTTTACCCCGGACCTGGCCTAAAGGCTCTAAAAGGTCATTAGGGGTCTGGGTTCGGGTGGGGTCCTCGGCACCATGATTTTACGGCGCGAGAAGTCGGCGGTGTACTGTATGACCTCAGTAACGCCGTCAGCGATGGCGGTCGCTGGGCAACACGTCACCGGTCTGGCCCCGAGCGAGTCGAGTTGGCCGGGACAGATCGCCCTTGGGCGGGTACTGCACGCAATTCCTTCGGGTACACCCGGCGACCCGCCTTGCTCGCGACACGGGAGTCATCGTGGGGTTTAGTCGGATAGCGGTCCGACACCTATCTTCGTTCGCTGTCCCATGGCAAGGCGGTGTTCCATGAGGATTCCCCCCATAAAAAAAGGAGTTCGGCCAAACGTATCCATGGCAGGTGGACATGCCATATACAATTATTTAGTACGGTAACGGTTTGTGTTCAATTTTTATAGTGGCGGAACCCGAAGGTCAATGACTTTCCGGGTTTGTGTTTCCTTGTGGTCGCAGTAAGGAGGTCTTTAAGTTACGGGTGAAGGTAATAGGTAGGAACCTAATAAACATGAAATCGTGAAATTGGCCTTAATTTCGCGCTTCTCCCAGTTGTTGATTTAGTAGGACTCGCAAGTCAGAATGGTGGAAACTTTCGAAACGTCTAAAAATCATAACGAGTGCTGGACGAGGCCCGACCTTGTCACCCTCGGTGATATTATAAAATATGTCGATAACATTACCCGGCAATACTCATATAAGGATAAACAGGTAGGAATTTATTCTTTAAGTTGAAATAACGCAAAAATTGTACCAACGGCTAAACCTAAACAGGTGCATCCAATTTATAAAACACATTTGGGAAATCATTACGGGTAAGAAGATAGCTAAGAAGGAAAACGGTTTTACAGAATGCTGCACTTCTAAGCGTTCCTGTCGTACCTACACTGTAAACCAAGTAGCGCCAAACAAACATCCCAGCTTACAGCGAGCGGTAATAGCAGCAGTTTGTCGAATTTAATTTCCTTAGTCTGTCTGCTGCAAAACTTGTACATTGAGGTCGACAGATTTAATGTAAATTTGAGCCTAATGTGTTCTCACTTGAAGACGATGTTCGCGTAGCTTTAATCGCTAGACGCTATTTAACCCAGTGACTTGTATTTACAATTTGAAGAAGATGAAACTTTGTAGGTATTTATTGGTTACTTATATAGTTACAATTTTGCCAGTCATAAACTGGTTAGTCCGATCTTCCAACCTGGAAAATCCTACCTGGGTTGGATTTTAGAAATCGCCCGTCCGAGTATCCAACTTAGCTGGGTTGGATGGTAGGAAGAAACGTATTCCTTTTCATTCCATTTCATTGTTCTCAGATTTTCCCACCTGCTATGTATATCGAATATACCTACTTATATATTGCGCACTCCAAAATTATGTATTATGTATACATACATTGTAATGACCTATTTTATGGTTAAATGTTTTTCCTTCATAATGTGTCAACTTGCAGCTGGATGAGCGAAGCCGAAAACAGATCACTGTGGCATGCAATTATAGAGCCCTATGTCCAACAGTGGACAAATATGGACTGATGATGATGAATGTGTCGATTTACACTGTGTCTAAAAATGTAATTTTCCTAACTATACCTTGGTTGGAAAAACGGCTTCTGCATCCGAGAGCAAATACAATTTTCCAACCCAGCTAGGTTTGATATCTACTAGGACACACCATTCCGAGAATCCAACTCAGGTTGGAAGATTGGACTAACTCTCATAAACTTATGTCAAGCGTAGTGATATTAGGTTAGTTACCTACAGGCAGTATAGGTACGAAAAGAAAGTAAAAGCCTAGAAGAAATTAAATGGCTTTGATGGGTAGAGGGTGTGTACACCGGACGCAGCAATGTTAATTGCGAATGAGGATGAAAAAAACATAATCGGTCCATAAACAGACAAAAATGAGTTACATGTTCTCGCTATTGACAGTTCTTCGTTCTGTCATTAATGCCAAATTTGCTGTCAATACCTAAAACATGATAAAAAGCGAAAACAAAGTGACACGAACGGGACAATGTACCAAACTTCCTACTTTGAGCTACAATTTTCTTCTCAATGTACTGTTTAGGGAGCCTATTGCCGCTATAGATGGCAAACCTTATTTGCGTAATCATCGTCATTGAGTCAGCCCGGACGATGTTATGTGCTAACATATTCCCTACGTAATATCTCCAGGGAGCGGATAGCGAGGATGAAGGAAGAAGACCGGCTGGAGCGAGAGGCTATGGAGAGGAGACTCCGCCGGGACCTTATCACCAAAACCTTCCCGAAGACACGCGAGGACTTCGACCAACTTTACGCCATGGTATGTACTGATACCTACTGATCACAAAAGTGTCATTCCTAGTCCAATTTTCTAGATATATTAACCTCACTTTCCTAACCTTTGGGCCTCTCAGACTAATATTGAACTATATATATGCCTCCTAGTTCTTACTGTAATATGTATTAACCTCAAATATTAACCTAAAATTCAGAGGTCAAATTGTAAGGGTGTCGATGATGGGGCCATCCATCGCCCAATCGGCAACCGTTACGACTACCGTTGCGACATATTTTAGTTCAACTAATGCTGATTCTGTATTTAGGTGGACAGATGGAAACACGCGGAAATCGCAAGAATATCCTCACTCCACTCAAAGGGGCCAAAAATTGCTGCCTTTACGTTACTTCTAGATAAGGAAGTGGAACTACTTAGGTATATCGAGGCTTACCGAGTGAAAGTGAAGGAAGACGACCGTAAAATGAAACAAAAGCTGTTCCTCGAAGAAATATCGAAACCAGTTGCTTGGTTCGGGAGAGATGGAAAGCTCATCTCTATGGAAACTTTAGAGATCCAAAAGGCCAGAACCTTGAAGGAACTATACAATTCGTTTACTAGAGACGACATGGAAGTAAAGGACCGACTGGAATTATTGGTAGACGTCAAATTCGCGCTACAAGAGTACAACCACCCTTTAGCAGACGAAATCATGTCCTTACTGGACCAAGAAACAGACTTAGTAGTAAGAAGGTATAAACCTCAGCAACTAGAATACCTGCGGCGTCGCACAGCGGCAGCAATCTTCCGCTTCATACAAACATCGGATTTGAACACGGGAGTGACAAAATGTAAGGATATTCGCGAATTTCGCAGTATGCAAAACAGCAGGTTGCATTTCTGCGAGTTCTGCAAGCAGGTGAAGCCTCAGACCGACTTCCCATTGAATACTCGGATGTCTGGTTTCACGATCTGCAAGTCATGCTCGTGGAAGGACGTCAGCGAGAAACTCTGGATCGACATGACGCCGTACAAGTTTATACTCAGAGCGGTGCAGCGTGACGAGCGACGCAGGAAATGTTGGGGATCATTGGCGTTTGTGTTGCGCGAGAAGGACATATTCTTTATAGTGCAAAAGTTGTGGCACTCCCATTCAGCCATCAGCGAGTGCGACGACTTGACCGAGTTGAGACTATGCCGGTGGCACGTGCAGGACGACTGGGCGCCGTGGAACTGTTTCCTCGTCACCGTGCAGGAGATGAAGGCACACATGAAACTGGAGGTGCCCGAGGCAGTGTACGACGAGGAGCTGGTCATGAAGGTGGTCAACAAACATAAGCTGGCGCGAGCCAACTTCGAGCAACTCTTGGGAACGGACAAGCGGTTCAGCGAGACGGGCCGGTGGCACGCCGTCAGAGCGCCAGCCACGGAACACCTTAATGGCGTCGAACCTATTTAGTAATGCGTATATGTCTATATAAATAGAGCTCTACACAAAATGAAGCACTATGACCGTATTCATAGTACCTAACGTATCTTACATAATGGTATATTACGAAACGTTTGTATACAATGGTGTAGAGTAATATGAGGCATCATAGCCCATTTAGTGAATCGTGTTAATATTGTACCTATTCTGTGATTGTGTAATATTTATTTGTTATTTATATGCACATGCCCCTTTACTTAGAATAAATTTAAAACGACAATTTTAAATCATCAGTTGTTTTATTAATTACACATAATACTTTATAACATAATTACACCTTACATACATAATAATTTCTCAAGATATCAAACTCTCGTGAATTTTACAAAACAACGTTTACATAAAACACGATTGTTATTGATTTTTCGTAACGAAATGCATTCATTATATAAGGCTACTCTTAGAAATAGTTGTAGAATATACGGGTCAATAAGTTACGTAAATAAAATTTAAATTTAGGCAATAAGTATAATATATCATATAAACCTGTACAACAAATAAGAGAATTCAATTACTTTTTTTTTTGACTCAACGTTCACCTCCCGCAGATACCTTTAGTTACACATTGAAGTCAACAACTGCATGTATTTATAATTATAAGCACAACTCAAGTATTTGGAGATGCCAGCTCGGAAACAGTTTATTCCGTTGTCGTCGGCAAAGTTGCGATTCCTCACTCAGTTATATTACAACCACAACTCGGCCACAGAATAAAAAAATAAATAAATATTAATCAAATCAGTTCATTTTACCCAACTCTTACAGTAAAAAAAAAACGATATAGGTACATTAGTTGACGAATAATCTAGCCAATGATATTTTCTTTTAAAACACTACTTACAAATCTAGATACAATAAAACAGAATTTTTATAATAGTGGGACATATCAATCTCACGGCACTGTAAACATTTCCATTCCGACAATAATAAAACAAGTTGTTTTGAATCTAAAGTGCTTGCCGTATGTCAGATAATAATAAATAAGTCATATAATATCAATATACCCCTACGAAATTCCTAGTCCGTGATACTAATATTATACTATAAACTGAATGTTTGTACGTGTAAATTCATCAGACCCGTAGAAAATATGCAACAAGAGTAACTTTTTAAAACATACCCTCCAAGTTTGTCGCTTAGAATCGAATCTATTCAAGTAAAGTAAAGGCCGGCCGATCGTCTGGACACCGATCATTCGTTCACCCAGTTTTTCTAGACCATTTCAGTTTTTTTTGTAGTCGGAAAGTTGTTATAAATAAGTAGTCTGGGTAAGACCTAAACAATGATGGAACATATCGAATAGGACATGTGACTATGATTCATTGATTTCATATTATAACCGGCAATAACCGTAAACTACTGTAGAAAGTAGATTTTATTAAAAAAAAAACCAATGAAAATCGTTAAAAATATTCAAAACAAAAAAATTCCCATCTCAATATGTTTATTGAGTAGGTACGACAATTGGTTGGGTCCTATGGCAATAGTTTTTACACAGTAACTGGAAATTTTGTAAAAGTTCCCATTTCTCAACACGAGAGAGACGTTTGGTCTCAGTAAACTGTACTACTCGCTCAAACGTCTCTCTGTAGAAGTCAACTGTTGTACAGAAGGGCCATTTTCATTTAGTCTGTAATTACAGATGTCAAGTTTAGTGAATAAAACACCACCAAATTATAGGGTTATACAAAATAACCATGCTACTGAGACTTGACCGAATGTTTTCCAGAATTTTCACCGGTATGTGTAATAGAAACATTGAGACCGACCTTTTTCTTAGTTAATTTGAACTACAATGCAAAAACATTAGATTTTTCAAACATTGTTAGGTCTTGTTGACTATTTTCTACAGAGTCCAACCGCGCACGTTAAAACAGTCCAATGAATGTGATGTGTAACTAAATGTCAACAACCAACTTAAACTCGGTTTTTTAGTTCTAGAGACTAATTCGACAATGAGGTATTTTTAATTAATTTAGCAATTTTGCTACGGTCAAACCCTCTTTAACCGAAACTTCTTGCAACAACTTCAATCAATATTAAAGAAGTATCACGTGGTATTTAGCTGCCTGATTGATAAAATCGACACACAAACTAGTAATGACCTCTATGTCATAGAGGAAAATGAGTTTAAAAATGCCCCGTTCTTACTCACACAATTTTGCACTTTGCTGCAATCAAATCCTTTAATTGTTTGAATTCAATTTTCAGTTTAATTTGCATAGCAATAAAGTATCATATCGGACGCAAAGGAACCTATCGAATTTGTCTCTCGAATTAAAAAATCGAGTGTATTAACTTACTTTGCCCACAAGAACCAATCACTACCAGACAAAAAATACGACTATAGCCGAATTAATTTTAACACTATTTACAATAATATAATAAATTGTGCCTCTTACGAAGTTACGATAGATTTGTCATAATCCGAAATGTACAACAACAACGCGTTTAGCGCCGGATTCCTGTATTCAACTAACGGATCTTCTTACTTACGAGTGGTATTTGCCAGTCATTCGCAGACGTTCGCAGACTTACCCCGCCTGTCGACGTGATAAGAATAAAACTTCTAGTGTCTTAATTTGAGTGTTCACGAACGATTTAAGTTGTATAGTGGCATTGCCACTTGGTATGCAATAAAATAGTTTATTTTACATCAGGAAAGAAAAATAGTAAACAATTTAGCATGACTGTCACTGGTCGAATCGCATCAAACGTCAATTACTAAGCTTTAGTAAGTGAAAAGAGCTGTTTCTTGATTATAGGAACCCGACACATATAGGATGGTACACGCTTCGAACGACGCCAAGGACAGACGTCGTTCTGCCGTACGCTTATAGCCTAAATTTGCACTTTAAATTTGTCACAGTGTGACAGTATTGCGAAAACTTACAATATTTTATTTTAGTTTCCGGTGAAATATAAAACATGCATCAATGTTAGACTGTATTCTAGTCTTTGTTCCCCATAAAGACTAACTAGATTCATAATGGATTTATCGAGATTTTTTTTTCTTTTTAGTTGCTTAGTAATTAATGGCATCTTCATTATTACCTTAAACCTTTTTACCGCCAATGTCATTATATCCATATGACACATGAGAGCACCAATTTTTAATGTATTTTTTTTTCAGTTACGACATTGGAATTAAAATATTGTAATTTTTATGAATCTAGAGTCTAGGCTATGTGTCCATATAGGGAACAAAGATTTTACAATTTCAATTATCTCATACACTACCTTTGTTATAAAGTCGGAATAGAGAGCGAATACTTGCTACGTTTCTCTCGGATGTTGAAATAAATCACTTATATCGTGTCACTTGGTCTTAAAATTTCCAGTAGTTTCTTTAACAGTTCCGTTCTGAAGTTAAAATAAGACACTTTTTGTTCCAAAAACGAAATTGATAAAGGAACAACTTGGAATAAACATCGAAGTCGATGAAACAATTTTGACATATTTTGTTTGTCAAATTATTGAACAAATTATGTTATTTTTTTTAAATTATATCTAGATTAATCTTGAACAATTTTGATGAATACGGCATTTGTATCGAATCCTCGTCAATATTATTTTTGTAACAAACATCAATAAAGTAATCACGGTGGTCAAACGCTTGTTTATTGTGTTTTAATAAAAACAAAAATTAAGTCAAAAATAAAAAATCTTCAAAAGAGCGCGTCCGAAAACGAACGTTGAAAACTTTGTTCTATGATAGAATAAAAATTTTCAACTATCTTTGACAATGTTTTTTGTAGAAAACTCCGCATTGTATTCGATCGCTACACCAAGTTTATAAACGTGGATAAATAATTGTAAGTATTATCAATTCCAATCAGTAAGTTTAGTACATTCACAGAACATAAAATTCACGAAAGAAATAGGTACATTTTAAACTAGTGTTCAGTGTGCTAGTGTGTGGATAATTTCAATGTTCAATTTATTTGTATTTACAAGTAGCCTTGACATCGAATAACCAATATTGAGGTAATTTCCCGATCTCTACAAGAATTCAACCTTAGTTTATATGATTATACGCAACTTTATGTAACTTAGGTGTATGTAATGGCAATGTAAAACGTGGTTAAGGTCATAATACGAATATCGTTTTGTTCTCGTGTGTATAAATATATATATAGTTATATACATTAAAATTACGCACTAATAAAAGATTAAAATTATTGCATACTAGACCAACTTTAAAACCTCTGCTCTAAAATATCTACACATATAAATATGCGTTACTAACACTATAAAAACAGACATTATTGTATAAAATTAAAATACACTATGTTTATATCCCAAGTCACAATCATAAATAACACACAAAATGGTTAACACAACGACATCTATTGAGAAAAATGGAAATAATTGTTCTCGCACTAAGCCACAAGAAAACTAACAATTTAACTTGCATCACTATTCAAGTGCATTTTAACTATGAATCATAAAGCCTGATTTTATACATTGTGATGGCAAATAACAACCGCATTACATAATGATCAAAGTATTTTATGTTTTACAGCCAAAACAATAATTTACGTTCAAGTTCCAGCCTCTTGTTACAATTGAAAATGTTATTCATTATACAATGTTCAAACTATGCAGCCAAAATTTTGAAATTTTCTATATTAATGATACTGCAAAAGAAACCAGAACCAATAATAAACCTTACCACAACTGCCAGTCACTGCATAAGAATCCTTCGTCAATGTAAATCAACACTACCACGGTATACTCACCGCCTCTAACCCTAACTCCCCACCGAAGAACTGTCACCGTGGTGGTACAATGCGCACTGTTCCCACAATTCCCACCGGTGGGTGTGGGTGGTCTCAGTGGTACTGAGAGGTGTCGGAGCTGGAGTTTGCCAGGCTGGATATGGACATGTCCTGGGGCAGGTCGGCGGACGCGGCCTGTTCCTGCATGAATTGAATGATGCGGTGTGTTGCCTTCACGTGAGCCACTACCGATGCCTCCGCCTGAAAGTTATGTTGATATTTATAGAGTACGGTGTCATATTTTTAGTTTTAGTAGTACTATAGAGGGACTAATGTCCTGCCTACCGTTCTTCTTCCTGTAGAATTTAATACAGTATCCCCTGTCTTTCTCAGAAGGGAAAATTTTAGGATGTAGACGGGTGTTGATTATTAGGGGAGGCCCTCGTCCAGCAGTGGACGTAAAAAAAAGGGCTGATGATGATGATATTTCTAACCCCTGCTTGATTGGTTTTAAGGTGGACGCCGATACCGCATACGCTCGTAATATTGGAGGACTTTGTTGTTGAAATAACACCATTCAATATCTAGTGTAGTAGTAGTCAGTAGAAATCCCGACACTATTACACACACACATATTTCGGTTCAGATCCTTGTCGGAGACTGTATTTTCATAAACGTCCCGTTGTGTATGAAGATAATCTCCTAGTAAAAAAATAATAATAAAATAAGTAACTGAAATAATGAGGTATACTAACGGAGGCGGTGAGGTGCAGGAAGTTGTAGTACTTGGTGAGCGTGGGCAGCAGGCGGGGGTAGTGCGGGGCGGCGCGCGCGGCGGCGGTGGCGGGCCCGGCGTGCTGAGCGCCGCGCGCCGCGTGTCCCAGCAGCAGCGCCGCGTACGCGCCCACCATCGTGTGCTCCATGTGCGTGCCCGCGCCGCACAGCACTGCGCAGTACAGTACACACTTCATCACACATCACTCAAGAGGGCATACCACCGCTCGAATGTAATGTGTATCACTGTAGCCTCGAACACGAACCAACGCTACGCACCTCACATCTCTACCTTACCTTCTAACGCCAAGTATTCGATTCGCAAGTACTAATTGCAGTACGAAACAAAATATACTTTTACAAATATACATATTATGTACAAACACCTCCTCCTCCTCCTGTTTCGAGTCTTTTCATTTTATTTCATCTACCCTCACCATATGATCAAACCACCAAAGGCTTGCCTTTTTAATCTTAATCACTACCTACCTCTTCTTTCAAACCGCAACTTTCTGTTACAACACTATTACACATTATATAATTCAATGTCACGACTGTCATGCTCTGCCATAAGCACATTCCTCAGGCATCTTACTCTCATGCTTCTATGCAATACCCAACTTTCACTCCCGTACCTCAAGGTAGGTGCCAGTTTACCGTAATGAACGTAGCACCGCGAAGAGCATATTTGACCGTATTATCCGCTCTCACTCTTCCTTCAATATCTTTGTCAAACTTTCCATCACTTGTGAACAAAGATCCCAGACAACAAAACTCATATATTTGTTTTACTTCGTCAATCACGCTCTCATTTACTGTCCTTTTGATTATTCTGGACTACGATTACTTTGGTCTCGCTAGCATTCACATTAATTCTCTTCGATTTAAATGACATTTGACAATAAATTATTTACGAAAAACAAAGTAATATAACATACAATTATCAATGCTAATGTACCACAAGCTTAAAAAAATGTTATATGTAGGGCGTGGCAAAATTATTTATTCATGAATTATTCAGAACTTTGAAATATACATACCGCAGTACTAGAAACCCCTAGGACGTTAGTCTTATTTTATTGTCACTTACTTCACTTGCCGAACGATTATCCGAAATAAAGACGCTTAAGTTAACTGCATGATTTTTTTTGTCTGAATAAAACCTATCCTTCTTAAATTATGTGCCCTGCATCATGGGAAAAAAAATAAAAGTGGTCTAAAGTCAAAACTGCGTTCATACGTATTAGTTGTACCTTTGACAATAATTTAGAATGAAAAATCTGATGTAGTATTACGTCATTATGCATGCTAAGGGTTAAAGGCAAAATGTTACTGTATACGAAAATCTAATACTGTCGCCATTATTTTTATACTATTGGCTTTGGGCGACACATTCACATGAATACGCCTTTTCCTCGTATAACGGCAAAATATAATTAGTAATGTGGACATTATACTGACGTTTGGCGACAGTCTCGTCGATGTCGTCGGGCGACTGCTTGCGCTTGTCGTCGGGCTGCGGCGCGCCCTCCAGCAGCGCGTCCGTGTTCTCCTCCGCTTGTCTGCGGACACGAGT
>SJJU01029713.1:0-10002 GCA_012932125.1 Conopomorpha cramerella | reverse complement strand
ATTTATTTCAGACAACTTACAAGTCCATGATGTTAGTACGCTTAAACTAATGTTAGTATTCATATTTCACGACTGACTTAGTCCTATCAATAATAGCCCGCATCATTTGGGTACTATTTACCCTACTTGCAATAACACCCAGAATGCTGTTACCACTATCGCGAACCCTGTTTAGTAGGGATGCACTTTTCTTTCGCCAAAGCGCGTGGAAAGAGTCAACCCGCGCAGTCGCACACATTGCTGAGGCGCTGCACCATCGCGGTAGTCGCAACAGCGCCCTGAGAGCATTGTTGTACTGGACTCGCAGAGCATTCACTGCCTTTTGCGTACAGTCAAACCACAGGGCCCCCGTATATAGCGACGTACATAACAGTATGCCCGAAAAAGAGTTAGTTTGACTGCATCGTTACAACGGCTGAACCTGCGGACCAACATATTCGCCCTGACTGACAATGCTCTGCGTTCCCTATCTAAGTCCTGGTCATCTTTCAAATGCTCTGTAACAACGTGTCCGAGATATTTAAAACTATCCACCCTCTCGACTGCAACGTTATTTAACTTTATTGGAGGAACTAGTAATGGCCTTTTTGTTTTTCCTCGGAAAACCATATATTTTGTCTTTTTTACATTGTAAATAAGTCCATGTGACAGAGCATAAGATTCGCATACAGCCAGCAGTTTTCTTAAAGCACTAACAGAGGGAGCCAGCAGCACCATGTCGTCCGCGTAGCTTAAACTATTCACGCACACGCCATCTATGACACAACCGACACGAGTGCTCTCAAGCTGCTCTATCAGTTCGTTTATATAAACGCTAAAAAGCACAGGAGAGCTGACTCCACCCTGTCTCACACCGCATGACAGCTTATATGGCTCCGAATAGCTGTTTACCCATTTCACAGTGTTCTCTTGATTTAGGTACCAATGTCGGACTACTTCCATTAAGTCGCCCGGCAGCCCGGTGGCCACCAGTTTCCTCCACAGTAAGTCATATGACACGAGGTCGAACGCTTTTGAAAGATCGAGGAAACAGGCGTACACCGGGGTACTCCTGTCTGTGTAATACTTTACAGAGTGTTTTAAACTTAAAACAGCCGATTCGGTTGACAGACTCGGTTGAAAGCCGAACTGTGCGTCATGTATCCTGACATAATTCCTAAACTGACAATTCAAGACACTGTCAAGAACCCTGGCGACAATGGTTGCGAGAGATATTGGCCTGTAATTTGATATATCCGATGCATCAGCAGTTTTACATTTGGTTATGGGCACAACAAGAGTTTTCATCATCTCACGAGGCATATATGAGTGGTTTATACACAGGTTAAAAAGCATTGTCAGTACTCGCGGGATATGCTTACCACCGTATTTCAGGTGCTCTACGCTGAGACCGTCGTGGCCGGGGGACTTACCACTGGTCATGTTACTGATTGCACGCTTAACATCTTTCGTGAGTAGCACCGTGGGAGCTCCAGCCTCGCCGGTCCCAACGACAGACCCTCCCCTTTGTACCCCTAATGGAGACGCTACACTAAAGTGTTGTTTAAACCTCTCGGCTATTGCTATAGGATCTGACACACCATCGACGCTCACAGGAACACTTGGTCTAGGATTCAATTTATTCGTTCTTTTCCAAAACATTCTAAAATCGGACTTAGCGTGCTGCGTAGCCAGAGCATCCATCGCTATCTGTTCTTGGTGTTTTTGGCACCACTTAACCCTACCCTTGAATATCTTTCGTGTTTCGACCATTGCTTGATATATTGGACCAGATACTGGTTTATTGTGAAATAACCAAGCGGAGAATTTTATTTTCGCGTTACTATGAGCCTCGGCGACATGTCTATTCCACCCAACCAATTTCTTTTTATTACTAAAATTATTTTTTATCTTATAGTGTGTAGACTTAGCGCCCTCCTGCAGTATACTTATTAGTTTATTATACATATTATCTATTAATACTCTATGCTCGATGTTAGAGCATTTACCATTAACACATACTTGGCATTCTGACGGAAAATCGATACATCTTAATTGTGAATTACAAATATTTTCATATTCTATTGACTGTTTTTCATTTCTTTGACCCCATTTTATAGTAATATTTGACATATCAATCTTACACTCTACCTTCTGTCTTATTAAATTAATATTGCATTTAATTAAGACGGGAAAATGATCTGAACAAAACACATCATATTGAACCGTAATGTCCGTAATACAGCTCCAAGCTGCCTGTGTGACAAGGCAGTGGTCTAACCATCTCTTGCACCCATGCGCCTCACTAATAAATGTAAAAGTGTTCGAGTTTGGTCTAAGTTTTTCAACATCTGCACACAGCCACTTCTGTCCACTCGAAAAGCTCATAAGTTCATTGTAGAATAGCTCACCCGGATGCGCGTTGAAATCTCCAAGCATAAACACCGGTTCAGTGTTAAACTCCTCAATCAATGCACTCACTTTACCTAGACATTCAACGAACTCACATAGATTAGTTGCACAGTCTGTAGGCATATATAAACTAAACACTAAAAAGGAACGAGTGCCGGTTGCAACCTGAATTGCCAATAACCTGGGATTGTCACTTGGTAACACTTTAACACACGTAAACATTGATTTTCGCCATAGGAGGGCCACTCCACCGTAGGGTCTGCCTCTCAGGATCCCCGCACTGTCATCAATCGATGAGCTCCCAGCACTTCCAAAGTCGCTGTGTACAGTTGCCAGGAAATTCAAGTCACACGGCAAAAGCCATGTCTCCTGCAATGCTATTATGTCTGCGCAAGAGCACAATTTTCTTACATCTTCAATCGATCTTTTAATATTTTTACAGTTATATGTTATAATTGTTACGCTATGATCCATGTAAAAACTTATAAACTTTCTAATTCTGTGTATTCACCTTATCAGATAGGTCAGAATTTTTATAAGGTCTGAAACGGCGACAGGTGACCCCGTCTGGCCATAGTTCATCGCTTAAAAACAAGCTGAGTTTGTGCTTAGGCACCACAATCTTAAAAGCATTATACCCTTTTTCACTTCTCATTCGAATTTTTTGCACGAGTATAGGTATTGGCTGTTGTATCTTTGACTGTACATATGACGATATATCAGATTCAGTAGTAGACGTATGAACGTTCGATACAAACAAAGATATTTTTATCTCAGCTGGTTTGAAACTATCTTCGGGGCTGATAATCGCTTTTCCCTTAATACTTTCTGTTCGGGCTTTATACCTCTTTCTCTGGACTACTTTCCACTCCTGGGAGTTATTACCTGTGCCCTTCTCCCATATACTCGATTTTGCAACAAGACTAAAAGTTTTCGTAGGTACGGGGAGATTGTCAGTTTTATTACTTTGTTTCGCATTTGTAGGTACTACACAGTCATAATGCTTTTCGCTGTCCGCGGTTCTAAAGTAATCTATTTCTGTCTCTGTCGCACTTGTTATAACTTCCGACTCGCCGTGCGCTGCTTCAACGGTCGTTCGCGGTGAACTCGGAGATATTACTCGCTCATGGAGGGTATTCTGTGATAAATTTAAAATACCGATCGGCCCGCTGTCCGTCATGTATGCTTCTCTAGTTTTACGTAGCGTAACATTATTTTGATGATTATTAATTATTGATGCATATTTCATGTTGTCCGTGTGCATTTTCAAATCATCCTGTGTAGCATAGGTCTCCTTAATGCATTTTATATCCGATTTTAATACCAGTATATCCTTTAGCAAGGTTGTTACGTCGATGTGATCAAACGTTACCGGAGGCAATTTATGCAATTCCCGGGCCACAAAAATCGGTGTCTTGTCTGGATCCGTGTTCTTAAAAACATAGATGATATCCTCAACATCCTTCTGTTCTTTATTTTTACGCCTGGACACATTTTTTATATTTGTTGACATTGACTGGAAAAGTAGGTTTTTTGCAACACCAATCTCAGTTTTCGAGAACGTATCAACACAAAGACGAATTAGTCCTTCTTCATCCATAACTTCTAACTTGTTTTGTACGAAGCATAATAACTCGTTAATTATCACATTGCACTGATTACACTTAATTATGTCGCACGCCATTTTTTTCTGCGCCCGCTTGTTGACAACATAGTTTAACATGTCTGGTCAGATTAACGGCCAGCGAATGAATAAATATACCGCAATTTACAGACCTTTTTCCTAACCTTAATTTTATTTACATAATATAATAATATTGTGTTTTTTTATTTACTGAGATGAAAATATTTACTGTGGATTAAATGTAAATATAAGCATATACTGCCATGGACATTTTTGTTGAACTCTTTAAGACGATTGTTGGACATGGTTTTAATGTATCTGGTCAGGTTATGCCAGCGCACGCATAAATATACCGGACTTTTTTTCCTAGCCTTAATTTTCGCTAAAATGTGTTTTTTTTATTAATTAACATGAAATTTTAATAGTGATTAAATGTAAAAGATTAGTATATACTGCCGTGGACTATTTTGTAGAACTGTTTAAAACCAATGATTGTTGACAACATAGTTTTAACGTATCTGGTCAGGTTACGCCAGCGCATGCATAAATATACCGCAATTTACAGACTTTCCCCTTAATTTTAACACATAAATTAATATGTTGTGATACTTTGAAAATTTGTTTGAATGTAGCACCGCGTCGACTTTGGTTGATGCGGTTAATATGGATGGCGAAGAGAATAAAAGTGAGATACATATGAATGAAATTTTCAAGGCTATGAAAGGAATGAAAAATGGAAAAGCGGCTGGGTATGATAGGATTTCGCTGGAGATGCTGAGGGCTGGTGGTGCGGTGGTGGCGAACCTGCTGTACCTTATTTTTAATGCATGTTGGCGATACGGCCGAGTACCAAGTGATTGGTGCAAAGCCGTAATCGTTCCACTGTATAAGGGTAAGGGCTCACAGCAGGATTGCAAACATTACCGAGGAATCAGCCTTCTTAGTATCGTCGGCAAAATGTATGCAAAAGTGTTGATCGAAAGGGTAATACGTGAGACTGATGAAAAAATCTGGGATGTACAAGCTGGTTTTAGGAAGGGAATGGGATGCACCGACCAAGTCTTCTCTTTGCGCCAGGTGACGGAGAAGTTTTTGGCTAGAAACCAAAAGGTTTTCTGCGCTTTCATAGACTTAGAGAAGGCTTATGATCGGGTACCCAGGAATGAGTTGTGGACCTTGCTGCTGTCCCGGTTCAGGTTGGACAGGACCTTGGTACGGGCTTTGAAATCACTTTATGATGATTCCAGTGCCTGTGTCAGGGTAAACGGGACCTACTCAGACTGGTTTGGCATCCATAGAGGTGTCAGACAGGGATGCGTAGCGTCTCCGTGGCTGTTCAATCTGTTCATGGACAGTTGTTTGGAAGATCTGAAAGGTCGTGATTGGGGTCTAGATATGGGTGGTTTAATCATCAAATGCCTTTTATATGCTGACGATCAAGTTCTTCTTGCACCGTCGGCGTATGAATTGCAGCAGATGATTAATTGTATGAATGAGTCATTGAAAAGGAAAGGAATGAAAGTGAATGCTAGTAAGACCAAAGTAATGGTAGTCGAAAATAATGAAAGGACAGTTTGTGAGTGCATGATTGACGGTGAGAAAGTTGAACAAGTGGATGAGTTTGTATATTTGGGATCTCTATTTACAAGTGATGGAAAGTTTGACAAAGATATTGAAAGAAGAGTGAGTGCGGGTAATAAGGTTAACGGTGCCCTTCGCAGTGTTATGGAGAGCCAATTCATGTCGAAAAAGGCAAGATTGGCTGTCCATGACGCTGTACTGGCACCTACCTTAATGTACGGGAGTGAAAGTTGGGTATGGCAAAAGAAGCATAAAAGTAAAGTCAATGCCGTAGAAATGCGGTCATTCCGGGATATTCCCACCCACTTTCCCACCACTGTGATTCCTGTTAGAGCCAGGATCTACAGCGGCATCCAGAATAGACAAGAGCTCAATCAGTGACGACTGGGCTAGATCCCGGGGGGGCCTAGCCTTCTGTCTTGGATCCCACATAGTTATTAAACTAAAGACGGTATAGAAATAAGAAGAAAAAATACATATATGCGCTGCATTGCAATGCATACATATGTTTTTTTTTTTTTGACTTCCCTAACCTAAATAGTGGGAGACAGCATTATTACAATCGAGGCACAAGTTGCCTTTCGGGAGAGCACCACGGGTGAATGCGGAGGACTAAACCTAGCGGGGCTGACGTTCTAACCTACTGCTAAGGCCCTATCAGCTATTTATTATTTTTCCAATAATACTGTTCAGTAAATCGTCTAAAAGCGCGGTAGTTCCTCAAGTTTTTGACAAGGTCCGGATAATATACGGGCCCAGATAAGTCTATCAGGCCATTTAACATTAAATTACGCTCTTCAGTCCAAAGCTCACATTCCCAGAGGATATGGTGAGCTGTTTGATCAACGTTATTGTTAATATTAGAACATTCGCAGTAAGGCGAAGGAACTAATGTCATTGAGTGAAGTTTTTGTTTGAAATTTCCATGTCCAGTTAAAAATTGGGCTACAAAATGATCTATTTCTATCCAAGTTTTTTGTAATCTATCTACTACTGAAGGAAAAAACTGATACAGATGTCTACCTTTGGTCGTAGAGTCCCATCGTTTTTGCCATTCCGAAATAATGTTATTTTGAACTAATTTAGGAGCTTTGAAAAGTTCTTTAATGTTACGCGTGTTTCTTTGTTGAACGAAGTCTGGTTTAGTGATTTCTTTGGAGCTGTAGAACAGAGATGCTCTACGTTGTATTTCAAGGTCAACGGGTAGCACCCCAGCCAGTACTGGTAAGGCGTCTGTGCTGACGGTTCTATAAGCCTTACAGAGGAAAATAAGTGCCAACCGTTGACTCTGAAGGAGTTTACGCCGAGCCTCCCAAATAAAGGTTCTATCAGCCCAAGCCGCGGCGCCGTAGGTAATGGTCCCTAAGTAAGTTGCGACATAAATTAATTTAAGATTACGAAATTTTATCCCCCACGTCGGGAGCGATATATTAGATATTGCCATGAAATTTGTTTTTGCTTTTTCACCGATTTGTTTAATATGTTCGAGGAAGCTAAAATTTTTTTCTAATATAAGTCCTAAATAGCGTACAGTGTTCCGAGAACTAATTCTAATATTTTTAAATTTGACTGAGGGCGGGACCTTAAGGTTTCCCTTAAGTATGAGTTGAAAGGTCTTTGTTGGCGCGAAATTGAGTTTATTACGTTCTCCCCAGTCGGCGATTCTCTTTAAACTTATATCGGCTGCTGATTCTAGTTGACGGCGCGTGTTACCTTGTATTAAGAGCAAACCATCATCTGCGTATCCGGTCAGAGAACACCCAGGTGGTAACGGTGTCTCCAGGAAGTCATCAAACCCTATATTCCACATATAAGGCGAGATGACTGAACCCTGCGGACATCCACGTGTAAGCGCTTTTTGACAATAGTTGCTTCCGAATTTTATTTTAGTAGACCCATGTTCAAAGTACGAAATTAAAAGTGAATATATATTTTTGTAACAGCCCCGGTTTTTTAATTTGATTAACAATATTGGCCACCATAAATTGTCGAACGCGCCTGCGATATCGAGAAAAATACCTAAAACGTATTTTGAGTTACTTTGTTCTACTTGACGTCTCACCGAGATTGCCGCGTCGATCGTCGATTTACCTTCAGTGAAGCCAAACTGCTGTTCATGGAAGGAGACTCCGCCCGGTACCAGTAACGGTACTACGAGTCTTTCGAGCAGCTTGCCTAGCGCTGATAGAAGAGATATTAATCTATAAGCCTTTGGGTCGTTAGGTGGTTTGTCTCCGGCTTTAGGTATGAGTTTAGCTAACGCTCGACGCCACAACGCCGGGAAGACGCCCTCCGCTATGCATCGTTGATATACGTGTAATATTTGATGACCCGAAGTTTTAACGGCGGCTTTTATAATAATAATAATAATAATAATAATATAAATTTATTTCAGACTTGGGTCCATAGTGTTAATAACAATAGTAACTTAATTATAATGTTAGTAAAATAATCTATAACTAATCCTATTAAATATCTTATTTGGTGTGAAGCTCGACCCACCGTCGCAGCATAGGCGAGTCCCACCTGTCTATGAACACCTTCATGATTCCGTTAGCGCTGCCGCGGAGACGGCGAAGTGTGGACTCACAGCGTTTCCTAATTATGGCATGAAAGTCATCCGTCCGTGCCTCTGCGAACATACCTGACGCACTGCATCGCCACGGCAGCCCTAACAGAACCCTAAAAGCGTTATTATATTGGACCCGCAGGTCGCTGTATGCCCTAGCTGTAAAGTCGACCCAGAGGCTGCAGGTGTAGAAAGATTGGCAATATGCCTTAAAAAGTGTTATTTTGACTGCCGTCGTACACCGTGCAAACCTTCGTGCCAACATATTACAACGGACAGCCAGCGACCTGCGTTCCCGTTCCAAGTCATCAATGTCGGACATGTCCTCGGTGACCCAGTGGCCCAGGTACTTAAACTTGGTTACTCGACACAATGGTGTGCCACAGAGCGAGACTACCGAAAGGTCGGTATATGTTCTAGGACCTGACTTAAAAACCATTAGCTCGCTCTTCTTAGCATTGTACCTGAGCCCATGGGCCGCCGCGTAGGACTCACAAATCGACAGAAGTCTTCTCAACGCACCTAACGACGGGCTCAGCAGCACCATGTCATCCGCGTAGCTAATATTATTGAGGCACACACCATCGATATGACATCCAACGCCAGTGCTGCTGAGCTCCCCGATCAGCCGGTTCATGTACAGGTTAAATAGCCTGGGCGAACTTAACCCCCCCTGTCTTACTCCGCACTCCAACCTATACATGTCCGAGGTAGCATCCGCCCACCTTACACTGTTCCGCTGATTGCGGTACCAGTAACCCAACATCGACGTTACTCCCGCTGGCACCGAGGTGTCATTCTGTAGTTTGTTCCACAGGACGTCATAGGAGACAAGATCGAACGCCTTTGATAGGTCCAAAAAACAGGCAAACACAGGTGTTTTTCTTGCTGTATAGTAGTGTACAGTCTGCTTGAGGCACAGAATGGCACTTTCTGTTGACAGTCCCGGTCTAAAGCCGAACTCGCATCGTGAAGTGTAAGATGGTTAGCCAACTGTTTGTCAAGCAGACTGTCCAATACCTTAGCAATCACCGTAGCTAAGGATATCGGCCTGTAGTTGGACATGTCAGATGCGTCCCCCGTCCTGTTCTTTAAAATAGGTACAACTACTGTATACATAAGGTCTTGAGGCAAGTACGTATGACTTATACATAGATTAAAAAACAATGTTAATACCCTCGGTAGGTGTGGTCCCGCATGTCTAAGGTGTTCGATGCTGAGGCCATCGTACCCCGGTGACTTTCCCTTGACCATGGCCGTTATAATGGACGCAATTTCCTTAACCGTGAAGATTATGGGAGTGTCCCCGGTTCTGGCCTCAGCATCGAAGGCCTTTTGGCGGTTTAACAACGGCGACTCAACCCTGAAATGACGCTGAAACATGTTCGCCACGGCTGCAGGGTCGCTTACTCCACCTACACTCACCGGGAGGCTTCACATTTACTTTATTAGTCGATTTCCAGAATTTACCGAATTGCTTCTTTTTATGACTATCAGCTAATATATCCATTTTAATTTGCTGTTCATTTATTAAACAATATTTGAGTTTAGTTTTAAATATCTTTCTCGACTCGTACATTTTTTTATAAACATATCCATCTCTTGGTTTACCACCTGATAGCCACCATCGGAACCAAAGCCGAGCCTCCCTGTGAGCTTCACTCACATGTTTGTTCCAACCTACAACATGCCTAGACTTTCTTATGCTATCCTCTATATGTTAGCTCAGCACCCTCACTAAGAATGCTTATTATTCTACTATACATTTCATCCAACAGCACACAATGTTCAGGTTTATTACACATATTAAAAGAGCACTGTGTACATTCTACTGGAA
>SJJU01029686.1:0-10675 GCA_012932125.1 Conopomorpha cramerella | reverse complement strand
GATGCTGGACGTGTATTCTGCTATATAAATCCGAGCTTTATTGCATCGAGTAAGTGGTAGCGCATATCGCCATCTCTGTCAACCCCCATGACTACTACTAGTGAGAGAGCAAGATGCTATGTTGTCGCACGATCGCTTATACTCTAACAAGAATTGGGCTGCTGGTAGTCTGGAACTACCAGCTTAGAACTTGTGGTAGACCGCGAGTCACGTGGCTGCATTGTAAGCAAACTATAAGAACATTAGCAAGTGCCTTAGCTTACGCCGCTTTGGGATTACGACGTAGCGTGTGCACTTACTTACCGACTACTTATATTATTAATAATACGGAATGTTATCTGCCTTTAGAAGCTTTCTTACCTATTACTGAAAAGAAGTACCGTCCTCGAAACAACCGATGAATAGAGAATCTAGAACTTTTTCTGAGTGGTAAACTTTCAGAAAAGAAATTGACGTGTATGATTGGTCGAGAAGCGACATCGGTTACGTGAAGTGACGTCGGCTACGTGAAGTTGGCGTTGTGGTTATTAAGCGACTTCGAAAAAGGAATCTTTCTCAATTCGAGCGAACTTTTTTTTTTGTAATTGTTTGCGGATTCGGTCGTTTACGAACAGATTTTGATGATTATTTCTTTATCGTAAATAAGATATTTCAAAGGTCCATGATAAGGAAGTCAGGGTTTGATGATGGCAGACTAGATAAATTGAGGGGAAGGTTAACCCCCTCAATTTGGTCAAGTGGTTGTTTTTTTTATTATACTTGTTGAATGAATTGGTTGATAAATCAATATAAATACTGAGCGCCTTTTAATTCTAAAGTGGGGTAGGCAGGGGCTCTTACTGAGGAAATGCCCACAGTGGTTAGGTTAATCTCAGCAGTGATAGTAAAACACACCGCATGAATCTCACAACCAGCATGAATTTTTCAGAATGCAAAATGAACTTTCAGCGAATCACCATAAAACCTCAGAGAGAATTTTCAATTTTATATTATTCATAATATCTTTTAGTGTGCCAACTGTAAATAAAAACATTTAAATGCCATTAGCATCTGAAACGAGGAAAGTGAGCGGCTAATTATGCTATATTTAGGTTTTACAGTGATACGACAGTAGTTTATAAAAAATTGTGCTGACCACTTGCTTATTTACTAGATCTCATTGCAGTTTACCTAAATATTTGGACATTCGACGCTCTTGAAACATTCTTCGCGCTTTTACTTACGAGGATTAGAACGTCGAAACCTCATCCATATTAAGTTGAAATTTCATTTAGGTGCACCAAACGCTTTAAGTGACTTGACACAGGATGGACAAAAAGAAGGTTTCTTAATTCGACCATTATACACTCTTTATCGTTTGTTCGCGGATAGCTTGGTCGTTTATAAAAAGTTTTTGATGATTCCATTTTTGTTGGAAAGAAAATATTTCGTCATAAACAATCGTCGAAATCAAGGTTTTATGATGGCAGACCAGATCGATCGAAGGGTTTTTTAAAAAATCGTAGGAGTGACTAGTACCTACTAGTTGATTTCGGAAAAAAAATCTTTAAATTTATATAGGTATAGTGTGAGATTCTCAAATAACTTGCCTGAGTGTGTGAGTCCTGCATGGTTTAGCCTGGGTGTCTTCAAATCACAGTGACAGATAGGTACTTAATAGGAAAGCTGCTTTATCGTATACCACGTCGGAGCTAGACAATACGTCGGAGCTAGGCATCGAGACTAGCGTATTGTCTACGCTGTCATTGAGGTCAGTTTGCTTATTAATTGACGATAGATGAAACATTCAAGTCATATAAATAGAAAAAAGGAGGCTCTTAAGAAGATACTCTCGCGAAACTTTCGGAAACCGTCATATTCATATACACTTCACGCCTTTAGTCCCAAAGAGGGGTAGGCAGAGGCACTTGCTAAAGCAAGTACCCACGGTTCACCAAGCGTATTTAACCCAACGTGACAGGGGGTGAGCCCATCGCAGTTATAGGGTTCACACACCATGTGGTGTGCGGGTTTCATCACGATGTTGTCCTTCACCGTACGAGCGTTGCGTTGCGTACATAGGCTCTGAAAAAGATTCCCATTGGTACACGTCCAGTAGCCGGACTCGAACCCGGGACCTCCCGGTTACAAGTCAAGTGTCCGACCAACTGGACCACAGACGCTCTCATCATATTCATAATAGGCAGATTTGTTTTTAAACATAATTAACAAGCTTTGAGCAACATCCTGCCTGATGTTAAGCAGCGATGTGGTCTACGATGGATGTTATATTAATTGAATACACGTAGCTTATTTTGCAGATACTGTACTAACCTTACGCTCTCGCTCTTTCACAGATGCCCACATTCCGGCATCACTTCCACATACTCCACTCACTTCCATACATTTCCCACGACAGTGCACCTTTATTTCATTGTTCGGACTGGTCTATTATAAGATATTAAAGCTAGGATTGCGCTGGCGGCAGTATTGTAATTGGCACTGCATATACCCTGACATTTCTCGTGGGGATATAACGTGTATTGTGCTGTTTAGAATGGGCCAAGTTTCCACAGATATAGTATTAGTGTGAAGGTATACTTGGTACGCAGCTTTTGAATTTGCAGAGGACAGAATTGTATGGCTTCAGTGCCTTCACACAAGTTCAACCTCTAAAGATTGAACCTTTAGAGGTTGAACTTGTAGACGCATTTTTTCCCGAAGCGTTTCAAAGCGAATTCAGGGTTCAAGTAGATGGAGCAAACGTAATATGTAACACTCCACGTGTCAGCCAGTTGCACGTCTGCGAGTGCTTCGAGTAATATGACTTAATGAGGCCAGCTTTGCTTCAGTTATTAATTTTCAAAAGCAGGAAAATGTCAAACTGCAGCTGCAACGCTTAATCAGGGTGCGGGGCGCCCTGTTTTGTTATAGCGTTCTTAATTAATGTCAGCACAATTAGTTTAAATTGTTAATGTAGCTGTTCTCCGGGCGTTTTACGGGTATATTGCTTCACGTCGGCGTATTGACAGGTAATTGTGGTTACTTCCGCTACTAGACGACCGGCATGAACTAGTGGTCAGGACGGTCTGTCTCTAGGATGAAGGTCGTGGGTTTGATTTGATTTGTGTTGAGCTGAGGCATTTGTGGTGTGCTTCTAGGTGAATTATCTATGTATGTATTTGGAAGTATTTCTGTAAATATATTAGTATTTGGTGCCCCTACTACAAGATATGCCAGTTCGTGATCAGGTTACCGTGAGTGAATTATCCCGGGATATTGTTACTTTCTAAACCAGTTCATTTATCTGAATTTAAAATGATGTCGGGACTTTGTGTCTCAGTATATTTGTTTTTCCAACTAAGCCACCGTGACGCGCGCACGTGATGCACGGCCGAGACCTGTATCCGGTTTTCCTCTGAGCTTTGCCCTCTGGGATTTGAAGATTAGACGGCCTGTACTTGTAATGTCCAAATTAGCATAACCTAGTGCTTATTGTGAAAAGGAAAAGTACAACAAAGAAAAATATTACAGATTAGAAGTTTGTATTTATATTATTTTAGAGAAATATGAACCAACTTCAACCAGTGTTTAGGTCTGCCGGCATTTTTTTTTAAATTCCCCTCATTCTATCGGATCTGCTGTCATCATCCGGAAGTCCTAGTCATGGGATCACGTTGGAAATATGTCATGTACAACAAAGAGATGATCATCCAAATCCAGTTTATCCGCAAATAACCATAAAATAACATGTCGAAATGAGAAAGATTCCTTTTTCGTTGTAGGTTAAAAAGTGGCAAACATTAGACGCGTAGACTTGTCTTTAAGCTTTGCCTCCCTTTATTTTGACCGTGTCAAATTGAAATACGTACATTGTTCCTCGAGACACTGTCATATAGGTCCACCACCTATCACACTGGATTAAAAACGCTTGTTGAACCGTCAGCATTTGCTTACCAAGTCCCCTTGCCCACTTTGTGTTTAAACGACGCGAAGTGTATTTTGCTTTATAAAACCCATTTAACCCAGCGCGAGAAACCCAATACCGCGTAAGTATGATCAATGCCAGTAACGTTCAGAATTGCATTCGTTATTTTACTTCCACCGACCGAGACGAAGTATCCAGTAGTATTATTATAAAAGAGAAAAGTTTCCCGTTGAAAACTTGAACGTCGCCCGCTCGTTTTTATGACGCGATACTTACTTTCGCGGCGAGAAAACGGGAGAAGCATCCCTCGGTAATGGAACAAGAAAACATTTCTGAATCAGTGACACATAACTCTGTGTTACTAGAGATTGAAAAATGTACCGGGCGCAGAATGCGAATGTGGAATTTTGCATGTAAAGTGAAAATCGATTGTGAGGTTTCCTTCACCGCAAGATGAAGTATAAGCCCTTTTCTATGCAAAGTGTGGATTCACAATTTTGAAATTTCAAGTAGCTGAACGATCGCGAAGAATAGGGAGTATTGAAATTGAATGTGAAATTGTATGAAATATATTGAATGAAACCTTTGGGGATCGATTCTTGAGATAGTCCATACGTTGAGTTAACCACATATCTATGTACATTAGTTAAAAGGTGCTCGGTGTTGTATCTAAACATACATGCACTTATATCACTTTATTTGTGTTGTGTGACATGAAACAGGAAGTTCTTAAAAACAAAGGTCTGAGTTATACAGACTACTATAGTTATATAGACTACGTACGTCTTGCCCCGCGGGCGTTCCGTGAGTAAAATGCTTTGCTTATAGTTAGTCAACGTTTTTTTTTTTTTATGAATATGGATATAATATAATAATTGCTAATGGATGATCCGCAGTTTTATTCGGAATGAAAAGTTTCAGTATGAATTTCCTTTACTTGTTTTGAAAAATGTTTGATATGTTATAAAAATTATAGTACAGTCATTTGGTATTTTTACCTGGAAAGTTTTCCGGGAGTTTTGAAAATTGGTAATTTTATAGATTTTGATGTGCTCTTACCGAATTTTTCCTTTGTCACCTCGTATCTTTGCCGCTCGCACCGCCATATTGCAAAAATGGTGCCTAAAAGCAGTTTTTTGATAATAACTCCTATCCGACGCATTTTACAAGAAAAACATATCTATACAAAATAATAGAAGAGAAAATTTCCTATAATTTATGTCATAACCTTTTTTTTTTCCTAAAAGCAATAGTTTCGGCGTACGAGCGCCGTGAAGTGTAGTTCAACACACGTTACTCATTTCCACACCACCACTCTTGACATCCAGTACTGGACGAGGGCCTCCCTTATGAGTTGAGTTTACCCCAATTGAACATATTTGTATAGAATCGTTTTTTTCCCCCACTTTTAACCCTCATAACTTTTGAACAAATTATCCAATGTTAATTTAATAACCAGATTCTAAATATATCTGTTGTGCTCTTCCATTTGATACCCCACTTGGACACATTCATTCAAGTTAAATTTTTCATCCCCACTGGGCGTTGAACCATAACTTTTGAGTGGGTGAACAGATATCGATCAAACATGTCTAAGAACAATCGCCCGTAAAACACTTGTAAAACAAAAAAAAAAAACAAATGGAAATCAGTGCATTCGTTCGGGAGCTATGATGCCACAGACAGACAGACAGACACGTCAACCTTATAACACGCGTCTTTTTGCGTCGGGGGTTAAAAAAGTACACTGTCACCGTGTGACACTGTGCCATCGAAACTAATAGAGCACTTACTTGGCCGACCGTACACTAAACAGTTGAAGGCACAAAGTTCCAATCAAATCTGATCACTAGACCGTTACAAACACACTTATCCCGTTACGTATTACGAGAGGGACAGACAAAAATACACACATGTATAATCCCTAATAGGATGCAGAGATCCCGTACTGGAGGATGTTAATTTATTTACTTTATTACTAGCGGTCGCACCGCAATTTTATTCACGTAGTTTCAGTATTTCATACAAACTATAACATCTGGCGTGGCGTGCAATTGGAGAGGCCTATGTCCAGCAGTGGACAGATATGGGCTGATGATGATGATGATGATGATAACATCTCCTATTTAGTGACGCGTCCCACAGGATAGGCATAAAAAGTAGCCTATGTCCTGTCTCAGGCTCTAAACTATATGTGTAACTAATCTAATTTAAATTGGTTCAGTAGTTATGGTGTGAAAGCGAGACAGACAGACAGAGTTACTTTCGGATTAAGAATATATGTAAGGATGTTTCATGACTGGGCATATAAAAGAGTACTGTCTCGGTAGTTGTTACGCCAGTTAGAGACCTTAGGACGGTTGTAAAACATTGAGTTATAATATTGAGTTAAAATATAGTCAATAATGTTACGTCTACCTCCAAGAGATGATTTTTGCGTGAAAGCGTAATAAACAAATTTGCATCCATATTTATACGTCGATGGGCTCACCCCGTGTCACTTTGAGTTAAAATACGCTTGGTGAAGCGTGGAAATTTACTTAAAAAGTGCATGTTCCTACACCCGCGTTGTGAATAAAAGACTTGAAATGAGTTTCTTTATTTTAAAATTTTGGTATTGTAGGATATTATATAATTGTTTTATTATTCTTACATAGCAAAACTCTACCAAGATACCTGGAACTTTAGGCATCCGCTGCAGTTTCTCAGGGTTATAACCATTATGGGGCTACAACTAAGAAGTGCAGTAGGAAAGTGGATCCAAACTTCTTCGCATGTAATGAGTTTGCATGAATATTCAGTGGCCGAGCGACGTCGACTGGCGGATACCTATTTCTATAAAACTCGAGTTCTAGTTCACCTTTGAATTTCCTATGCATAAATATGCTTTATAATAATTTAAAAGACTAAAAACCCACTTTTACCAGTACCTACCAGCCGCCCAACCACACAATTTTTTAAAGTTCCCCACGTTTTATGAGCCATCATCATATTCTGATTATCTTTTTACAACATAAAACAGTTGACAAGCGTTTGACCACCATTCTCCCTGATGTTAAGCAGCGATGTGGTCTACAATGGAGCACACTTTTAAAAGCTCTGAGGCACAACCTAATAGAGAAAAAGATAAAGGCCAGTCTCTTTTTGAGGTCTTCTGAAATACCACAGATATGGAGCGATCGTGCATGCTATTTTGACGTGACAACGTTTAATAACTCGATACTAGGCAGTGGCGTGCACACCATACAGGCAAAAAGACACTGCCTACTTTAGTATTTTGGTTACTCGACCTAATAATAAGAGTTATTGCTAGATCTTTTCATGTTATATTCTTTGTGGGTGAGTAGACAGGTAGGTACCTATATTTCGAAGACAAGTTACCTATACATAGGTGTCAATCCTTGGGGATTATTGCCTACCTTGTCGTAAAAGCCAGTGCACGCCACTGATACTAGGAACTGCATGCACGAACAATAAGTCCCGTTGCGCAAGCGACAACTACAACTGCAATGTTTGACGTTGTCACCTCAAACTAACGTCCTTATACCTATTTTACAACAATGTTATTGTTTGTTAAAAAAGTGATTTTGCATATTATGATAGCATGAGTGGACCACTCAATGACGGTTCAGCTTTCTCCGTTTTGTCTCGACGCGATGAACTTTCAAAGTAACATTTCTTGTCTTTTAGGTGAATCCTGTTGGATATTATGATCCTTTGTGTGTCAGACAAAAAACGTCAGTTACACGACCGTTAATCGCATTAAAGGATAATGCATTTTACCGCGAGAATAATGAAGTAGATTTTTCCTTATTTCCAACGGTGTGACGTATTGGATTAAAGTGACGCATTCCGAGTTCGCTTGCATTGAAAATGTTTAATGGAAACTCTTTCTATTTTTATAATTTTAAACAATAATAAACTACGCTATGGGCGCCTTCGAGTCACGGGTGAATAGGTAAGCTTGCTTGACGCGTCGCAGCTTAACACTAGGCAGGATGGTGCTCAAACACTTGCCTACCAATATTATTATCAATACATAGCATAAAAATAGTCGCCTCCCGCTGTCTGTACCTATATTGTATGCTTAGATCCTTAAAATCCTCCTTGTCTTTAGTAGATACAGTGACTCTTGAGGAAGGTTTATATGTATAATACTGTGACATCCGGCGCTAGCTCAGCACGGATCAGGGCGTTTGGGTGACCTCACCGAGAACAGAAGCGGAGTGTGGTAATATGAATGGGCGCCATTACCCTAACAATGGGCATACATTTATAAATAAATAAATACGCCGGGACATTTTTACACACGGTCACCTGACCCCAAACTAGGATACCCTGTACTATGGGTGCCAGAGACTGATACAATTACATAAATACTTTTAAAAACATACATAGATAAATAAAACACCCAGACGCACACAACAAATGCCTCAGCTCATCACTAAAGCATTATGTCCGCGGCGGGAATCGAACCCGCGACCGTCGTCCTAGAGGCAGATATCCTGACCACTAGTCCATGCCGGCCGTTTATATTATATGAAATAAATTTTACCACACCCTGCCTCCGACAAACAAACTTCCCCTTCAAATATCTCATTTATTTGTACTTGGTATGCTTAAATTAATTCTCAATACTAATAACCATACATCGTTGTAAAGTATGTGTGTGTGTGTGTGTGTGTGTGTGTGTGTGTGAAAGGGGGTGTGGGAACCTGTACAGTTGCCCGGGGACCAGGAACAGCCATCAACAATCAGAGTCGCATCATCCTGAACACGGCAGATATGTCCCTCATAGGGAGGATATATCTCACACGTGGAATATTCCGTACATGGAACCCTATAAGCATACAGGCTTATTTACAATCGGTCTAAAATTGAAGAAGAAAAGGTTACACCTACCAAGATATAAAAGCGAAACTTACCGCTTTCAGGGCGGGAAATCCAACCAAATATCAGAGGACAAATAAGGCTCCTTACGCCGCCATCATTGTTGGAAAAGTCGGGAGAACATGGTGTGCCCTCATGTATATAGCAGCTGAAAGATTTCAAAATAACACATGAGTAATATTACAAGCAAAAGTTTATCAATGAAATATTGGTGGTGGCATAGCACGCTGTTCTATATAGATAAACTTACCACGTAGGAGGTCTTAATCTTTCATTACGGGTCCTCCCTGTATTTGACTGATTAACATAGATAATCAATGGGGAATTTTCTTGACATTTTTCTGACAGATTTTTGGGGTAAGAATTGGCATTACTGTCATAATTTCCAAACAAAGTATGACAGTTCTTAGCCAGAAAATCTGTCAGAAAAACGTCAAGAAAATTCCCCATTATAAATGAAATGGCATTCTGAAACAAAGGAAGTAGGTGTCAAGAAAAACTTGTTGGACAAGGAACACAGGAATCACCTTAATAACCATATTTAACCTACTTCCGACGCAGAAACACTCACTGTTATATACAGGGTGTAAGTCGACGTCAAGCCGGAACCGGATGGTAAGGTAACTCACACCAGTTATCAGAAAAATATAAAAAACACAGTAATTTTTTTTTCAGTACAGTCAGTTGAATCTGAGCAAATTGGTTATTGTTTTAAAAACGTCTTATTTTCATCCGAACTGGAGCAGTTCGTTTTGAAGTTTTGATGTCTATAAACAGTGGCACTATTCAGGGTCACATAACAAAAAGAAATATAGGTATTGGAAAATCTAAAGATTTGTTGCAACAGGAGTCAAAAGACGCTTTTTTTTAAATGCCCATAATTTTGTAACATGCAAGTTAGATTTTTTAAAATATTTTTCTGATAACTGGTGTGAGTTGCCTTACCATCCGGTTCCGGCTTGACGTCGACTTATGGGACAACCTGTATAATGTTATAAATACATATTTTATCGATGATTTCACATCATTAAAACATAATAAATCACACGATGGAAAAATACGCAGCAGGTCGCAACAGTGACCCGGCGAAAAAAGACGCGGTCTGACTCGGCAAGAATAATGATGGACACTCAAACAATCAATATGATTGACGCAAACTATTAAAAATGAACTGAACTTGGGTCACAACTTTTAGAGCCAAATCCATATGATAATTGACGAGGGATTTTCGCGTTACAATACATGCACATATTTGCAGAGAAACATAGTTAATATTGTTTATTTTCAAACAGCTTTTCAACGCTTGCAGGATCAGCTAGTACATAGTCGCTTTGCGCTGTCTGTTTCTATATTTGCTTTATCTTTAAAACCACAAAATTGATTTTTATGCGGTTTTTTTTAGCAATTCGCTGGGTGTGCGATGACAGTGCCAACTAGCGGTTACAAATACGGTGGCCAACGAAATGTCAAATGCATTAAGACCAGTTACTTACAAACAATTTAATTAAATATTTTAATTTACTTTTATTCATTAAATATTCTAAATCTATAAAATGATCACAATCGTTTCGTCACATGGTTTAGTACATTATGGATTTTTCATGGATGTCGTCATGAGAAGTAAGTAAAGAAATACGCACTTATATATAGAATAACGCATTTCATGTAAATCATCATCATCATCAGCCACATAACGTCCACTGCTGGACAAGGGCCTCCCCCAATGAGACCCGTCATTTGGGGTGAAATGCCAGTAATCGCCACGCTTAGCAGGCGGGTGGCGATCGCCTTGGTGTTGTGGTTTAACTCACAGAGAGCGCTGCTGCCCGTTCTCTGGAGAGCTCCCTCGGTCGTCTCTTACGACCCCCATGACGGGAA
>SJJU01029684.1:0-12460 GCA_012932125.1 Conopomorpha cramerella | reverse complement strand
TTTGGGCATATGGAGATAATGGATGAAAGTCGATTGACGAAAGAGATTTATATGGGTGATGTAATGGGCCGGGTGAGTAGAGGTCGCCCCAGAAGGACATATTATACAGACCAGATTGGTGATGTCCTGGCCGAAGGTGGCGTGAAAAGTACTCGAAACCGAAGGTCATGTATGAAAAGATGTATGAATGTAAATGAAACGAAAGGGTTATGTCAGGACCGTGATAAATGGAGATCTGTAGCCTCTGCCTACACCTTTGGGAGACAGGCGTGAAGTGTATGTATGTATGTATAAATATTAAAGCCAATAAGTGTATTGAAAGCAAACTAGTGGAAGTGAAAAGAGGTGGTGGTGTAACCGCGGCGTGTAGGCGAGCTTACGCCAGGCTGCAATTACGCAGGGCGAGCGTGCCACGGGGCCGGGACCCGAGCGACCGCTTGCCGATGTTTGTATAGAGAGCTAGCTTTGTTTTTCTTTTTAGCCCGATCGATCCAGGTGATTCCGTCCGGCCAGTGCACGCTTTACTATTACCGAGAAAAAAATATATATAAAATGTAAATCGCTCGGGACGATGAGAAATGAGGTTTCATACAACGAGAATAACACAACACGCTCGAGGGATGAATTGAATACAGTTAGACAATGAAATTAGCCGTGTGGTGACGGCGAATATAATACATGTGTCACCACTCCAGCCCAACTTTTCCCGTCATAGGGGTCGTAAGAGGCGACCGAGGGAGCTCTCCAGAGAACGGGTAGCAGCGCTCTCTGTGAGTTAAACCACAACACCACTGCGATCGCCAACCTGCCTGCCAAGCGTGGCAATTACTGGGATTTCACCCCAAATGACGGATCTCATTGGGGGAGGCCCTCGTCCAGCAGTGGACGTTATGTGGCTGATGATGAGACAATGAAAACCGAATATCACATGACAGACATTTCACATACGGGCAGTTTTAGAGTGTGTGAACAACGTAGCTCAGTGAACCCAAAGGCCCCGACTCGGTACCAATAATAAATCACAAGTTGAGTGCAAGAGAGAGAGTATATTTGCATCGTCAAACACACGGCTTATATACAACACCTTTGACCAAACGCTTGTGCCATTCGGGAGGAGTGCACCTAGCGTCATCTCCAACTACAAACTACAAACCTTTCCGAACTACAAACCTTTTTAAGCTGCTTAAACAACTTTAAACATAAGTATAGGAACTGTCTAATATAATTTCTATAACGCATTTATGCATAACTGAATTGTAAATATCAACGTTAAATTAGTTCTATCTACCTCTACGTGCTCGTGAACACGACACATGTAACTGTGTCGAAATGTCGGGCAAACAACGAAGGTAAGCTGAATGCTTATCTTTGGTTAATTTCGCGCCGTTATACCCGGTTTAAACTATGCATATAATGTCAGTGCGAAAACTAATTTAGTTCTATCTAAGCCATACTAAAGCTAGTTACTTAAGTTGAAATATCGGAAACAGCTTCTCTTGATTTTTACGAAGTGTTGTTTTAATCTGCTAAATTTTGTATAGTATATATAGGTAACAGACTCATAGAAGAAAAATCATGATCAGCATAATGTTTAGAGAGACTTCCTCTATCCGCCACCTGGAGACGCGTCTCGTAGGAGGGAAACTCTTCTTTTGGAATAAACAACCGAAAACGTATACTATTTAAACTAGATTAATTGCATCGTACTTAAACTTGGTAATTTAAGTCAGATAGTACTTATATTTTGCACCTATGCAATTAATTTCCATGAAACCTCAAATTGAATGAAACACCTTTGAATTGACATAAAGCTATGAATAAATCCTTTTTACGGAAATTTTTCGCTCCAGCTATCTGTCCCTATGTATGCTTAGATATTTAAAACTTTGTTTTATTTAACTCAATATTATTCACCGGGTATAGGTATAGGCGCGAATATAATCAAAGACAAGCTGTTTGATGCATACCAGGTGGATTTACCATTTACGCGAACCAAACGGTTCGTGTCTACTTTCATAGTGCGAACCGCCAGGATATGGAATGACTTGCAGGAGTCTGTGTTTCTTGCGCAATACAGTCTGAAGGTCTTCAAGTCGCGGGTGAATAGGTACCTAATGAACAAGTGTGCTCCATCGTAGACCACATCGCTGCTTAACATCAGGCAGGATGGCGGTCAAACGCTTGTTCATAGTGATTAAAAAAAAAAGTTGAAAAACAAAAGTAAACGTCATAGTTTCTAATGTATTTTTTTTAAACATTATTTATAAGATCTCACGGTACGGAGCCAGGTTCTTGGCCGACTGCAGAATTTCCCACAAATCCCTAACACATCGACCACGCATAAAGCGCAAGCTGAGATAAAAAAAAAAACAAGCTCGCAGTCGTGTAGTGAAGACATGTTGGTCGCGATCGCGGGGTCGGTGCGTGCGCGCAGGTCGTGACGCGCGCCGCCGCGTGCGCGCACCCGGCCTGATAACGCCTTACTCACTACATATCCCTGGGATCCGGCCAAATTGTCTGAGAAATCCTGCCTCGTAGGCCTGTACTCTACTCTGTAAAGGTGTTTGTCCACATGAATCTATGTACATATAAATCAATGCCACTTTTTGTTGTAATGTTATAACTCCGGACCTATTTCGCTAATTCTTCCTTTGTTGTGTAATACGCAAAAAACAGCAAAAAGTTCTTATGAAAAAATAAAATACTACATAAAACGAATTAAAATACTGTGAATTAAAATATAAATTGGTGCGATAGGCAGAGGCTAAAGGTACTGAACAATCAAGTCAACTCATAAAAAAACGTCGTGAACTATTTTTGTTTTGAGACAACTAAACTCTAGAGCAAACAAGTTTGGCATCCGCTGTGAACTCTGTAGGAATACCTACAGAACTAGCTGAACTACAGAACAGCTACTTAATAAAGTAACGCTTAAAAAGTTATTTTAAGTAAATAAGTAGATACTTAGATAATGTATATCAATATAAATATAAAAACGAGCCTTGTGAACACATTGCACACTTGTCATATGCCAAAAGCACATAGGCAGCTTGGAATATCATTTGTTACAGCAAATTTAATTTAACATAATGAAACAATACCAATAAACAATAAGAAGCCGGTAGTTAAAGCGCGCCTGCAAACATACACAACAAAGCTATACAATTTTCGCCTATAATGAACTGCCTTTCGTAAGAAAACATAAGAATTGACAGCTTAAGCTAAATACACAATTGTATAAACTGTAAACTACTGGTTCACGACTACATAACCAATTTCAAATGAACCACTTGTGTTTAATAGATAATAAGAAAGCTAGCTCATATAAGAGTTGTCATGCCATCGAGTGTACTAACAAAAATACAGGCGCAGAGTCGTAGCTCGCAATACGCCTGTAGGCTACCAGCTATTGCCTATAAAGCTAATAGGAAATCAAAATCATAGTAGTTTAAACACACGCTTACACGATGCTTCAAAATGTTTTGTTCTGCTCCGGTGAATATGAGTTGCGTAGCAAATTAGCAAAAAAAAATTTGAAATGTGTATGTAAAGTGCTTCATTACTGCAATTTTATACTCTGTGACATTTATGGTCTTTTTAGACATGATCTGAAAGGGGTTTTTCGTTTGACGTAAATGATCAATTTCAGCAGGAAATGTAGAGTTCGAATCGACTCAGTAGCAACTACAATAACGGTAGACTTAGTTGATCCGGTAGACGTCGTTTTGCCAAAATAAATTATTAACACATACAAACCTTCCGAAAAAATCACTCTATCTACTAAAGAAAACTGCACCAAATTATTCGTTGCGTAGTTTTAAAGATCTAAGCATATACATAGACAGCGGGAAACGATTTTGTTTTATACTATGTACCTACATTTTCCTTTCCCTACTCCACGACTCATACCCTAGTGCAGAGGCTATCCTGACATTAATGAAAAGCAGCTGCTTGACCTGCACAGATTTCAATTATACAGCAAAACCTTAGCTGTACTGTTTCAAACGCCTTCTGTTAATCAGAACGTGTAGGCAGCCCGGGTGTGCCGGCAGCCGCCCGGCCCTGCCGCCGCCGCTGCAGCGGGCAGATGCCCCGATATCCCGTCGGCCCACACCCGCGCCTACGCAGCCAATGGCAACGCTCTTAAATCCTAGGAGATGTGGTGGTTGCATCGCACGTTGCATTGGTTTTCTCATTACAATGTATAAAGAAAGTTAGAAATGGTACTTGGAGTAGTAGAGTAATTTCCTTAGGTTATTTTTATTGTACGATTTTGTTTCTACAACATACCAAAGCAAAGGTATAGCAGCCGCATACTAAGCGTGTGACATAAGATTAAAGAAAACATCGTTATAAAACTCACATAGCATAGGGTTCGTGAATTTTTAATGGCTATAACTCCACCATCACGTTGGATTGACGCTTGAAACGTGGAAACAAGTGCCTCTGCCTACGCCTGATGGGGATTTTTCTGACGTTTTCTTTGACTATCATTACTGTCAAACTTTCCAAACAAACTTTGACATTAATGACAGTTCTCCGCCCGAAAATCTTTCAGAAAACGTCGAAGAAAATTCCCCATTGTATTGCGTATTTTATTATTGTTACCTTCAAAACCTAGTACTACACCTATGATGATTGGTTTCATTATGAGATTAATCTTAGAAGAAAATATCCATTGCACTTTCTATCAGCATACGCATAGTGAAGATCACTCTTCAGAGAAACAATGTATAAAGTTTGTTTATATCTCAGCGAGCACTCCTACCACGCCGAATTCAACGTGCCTACGTAGTTTACGAACGTGTTGAGTATGCGTTGCCCACAACCCAGGCAATGTTGGTGAAATGTCTTCGTTTCAATTTCCTGCGGAGATGAGGTGCAGGCGTCGAGTGCGGCTCGCGCTCACTTCTCGACACATTCACGCAGCGCGCACTTATCATACGAAAGCTTTGAACGGGTGAGTTACCTAATAACAGGCAAGCGTGCTTCACCTAAATCGTATAGTCAAAGTCAAAATTTCTTTTTTTTGTTTCATCGTTATAAGTGCTGTAACAAACAGATATACAGTAGCATAACACAAAGCTTGATGAACGACATTAAAAACAAAAGTAATCGTCACCGGTTCGAATTAATTTCTTTTACTGGCCAGAAGAACTGGGAACCGGGGATAGCTTCTCAACACCAAGTAGACGGTCAATCGCTACAACATTTTCAATATAAACCATCAATTTGTGTTTCACTAACACTATACACAGTGTAAAAGGTCCGCTAGTAATGGTCTAAGAAACGTTCTTGGGCTCGTCAATATGAACAACTTTTATTATGACGACAACATGTAGGGAAATTGGAGGAAAAAGGGCTTAAGACCAGGAGACGGACATAGGATACTTTTTATCCCGATCCTGTGGAACGTGTCGCTTTATAGAGGACTGTTATATTTTGTATGAAAGACTAACTAACGCCAATGAATCGCAGGGCGTATTATATGTATCTATTATATAAAAATCAAAGCCACTTTTCGTTGTCATGCCATAACTCCAGAACGGGTGGACCGATTTCGCTAATTTTTTCTTTGTTGTGCTTGTTAATGACAGCAGAAGGTTCTTATGAAAGAAAAAAATGACGTCCACTGCTGGCCACAGGCCACCCTCTTATACTAATTTTATAGTTAAGACAGGACAACATGTGTCGAGTCCACTAGTATTTTAAATAATTAATCGTTTCACCCATCGTCCAAAGTATGTGCCTAAGCAATATGCAGCGAAGTAACATCAAACGATTTATCCTGCTCAGAAACTTGTGCGGGTTCGGGACTCAAATATAATTGTGAAGTACAAGCACATTACGGAACTGAGCTCAAGAACCGTTTAGCCCATTACGCCGGCAGTTAGCTGAACCGAGCTTTATTAATTGTGGACTACTGAAACAGCGCACTTTAATGCCTTCACAAATGGATTATGTAGTCACTTTAGCTCTTGTTACGATGAATAACGTAGATAATGTACTTACACGTTCATTATTCAGAAATCATTTACATCTTCACTGAACCACAACTAACGGGAAATTAGTGGCCACAATTTACCCATGTACTTAGTTTGAATATAACTACTTATAGTATTGGATTTCACATCTTTTATTCAATTACTACAACTACCACCTCCTTGAAGACTGTATCTCCAGCTCACGTTAATACTGCGGGTTGGACCATACAGTATTCATTAATTTTTTTTTTCGTGATAAAACATATTACACATGTGCGACACTTAGAAAGTTTTGAGAAACAAAAATAAAAATAACTAGGGAAATTTGAATATCGAACAGCGGTATTTTTACTTTTAAATAATCGAAGATTTCAAAATAATTACAAGTGGCCAGTGGCTCATACATGAAACCTTTTTTTCGCAAAACTTTCGGAGTGGCCATGTAACAATTCGCGTCTATTTTGCAAAGACTACAAATCTCAATTTGTCACTGTTCTGGCATATACTTTTCACCTCAGCCACGTTCATTGATATTTTCATACAATGATCTCCGGTTTCGAGTGCATTTCACGCCGCATTCTGTCAGAAAATGACCGATCGATGTACTTATGGATAACGCAACCGAAAACCAAAAATATATTCGTTCTGAAGTGATATCCTAAATATAGAACAGCAAAAGTATGGGTACATACTGGTTTTAAAATTAGCTTAATTTTTTATTAATTCATAACTTTTCATTGCAAATGTATATGCAATGTTACGCCATTTTTTTTTTGTTTAAACACACTGCGCGTGTTCAAAGCAAAAATCACTATAGACAAACAAACATAACGTCAAAGAATTTATGAATGACAAATTTTAAATATACTTATTAAGCTTAGTATCTTATTTTACAACTGTTAACAACGCCCCTCACTCGCACAACACACAATATGAAAGTACTCAACGATTGCGGGGATTTTGAAGGGAAATTCACGAAAACTGTGGACTTTCCGTCGATTCTAAATTATACAGTTTTGTTCCCGACATGTTGCCGCCCGGAGCTCTGGACCTCACGTCGTTAGGCTTTTTATTGCCCGCAAAAAAGTACAAGTAATTCTCTCCGTACCACAAAAGCTTACTACGCGTATGACAGCGCAGCTTTCTGTAGAACTTTAGGGTTCCTTCATAGGCATAGGTACTAGGTGTCCTGGCGGAAGGTGGCGTGAAAAGTACTCGAAACCGGAGGTCATGTATGAAAAGATGTATGAATGTAGATGAAGCGAAAGGGGTATGTCAGGACCGTGACAAATGGAGATCTGTAGTCTCTGCCCACCCCTCTGGGAGACAGGCGTGAAGTGTATGTATGTATAGGTACTGTGCAGGTCAACACGGAAACCATTGTAGGAGCGCAAATATTTTAATGACCTTAATTAATCACGCACATAAACCTATGTGTAGTTGGCCAACAATAAACATTTAAGGATTCGTTAAAGTCCTTTGAGTGTTTTAGTCAAGAAAGGAGAATATTTAAGATATAATTGTTGGACCAGCAGAAAATTAACTGTGGCCATTTGTAATTCACAGTTAACGGCGATGGGCTCACCCCCTGTCACGTTGGGTAAATACGCTTGGTGAACCGTGGGTATTTGCTTATTAAGCAAGTGCCTCTGCCTACCCCGCTTTGGGATTTAAAGGCGTGAAGTGTATTTTTTTTATTTGTAATTAAATTTTTCTCATCACCCCACAAGTAAACGTACTCATCTGTGATACACTACTCCATACACTACACTATTTTCTAGAGAAAGAGAGAGGGGGTAGCTTTTTTCTAATTATGTCCGTGGTTGCTGACAACTATGTCAGTATAATGTGTTAATGTTGTTTTATTTTTTGTAATTATCTGGTTTTTTATTTTTTTATCTCTCTTTTTGTATGTTTTGTTTTACTCTGTGTTGCCTGTGTTTGCGGCACCACCGCCATAATTATGAAAATAAATTTCCTTTTTTTCTTTATTAGAATTATTAAAATTACTTAAGTACCTATCTATCCCTCATATTCATAAAGTTAGAACAGCTCTAGTGCACTGTTAGTAAAGGTCTCATAACCTAGACAAATGTACGCCAAATACGGACTAACCACTCTAACCCCCTTACCAATAAACGCGTTGTCACTTATACAACGGTTATTACAGGTCTTCTTGAACTGTTTATTCCGTATTTGACATACAACTGACAAGTTAAGTTGACCTTTGTGTATCTTCGAAATAGCAATTCCGCCATTATTAGTAAGGCCCTAAGTTGATATACGTCAACTAATGAGTCAACTTTTTATGAATACGAAGGTTAGTATCTATTACTTTTCCACCTATTAGGTATTCATTATATGTAATATTAAATATTATTAATTATCAATATTATATTGATTGGAGCTATTTTTTCTCACAGGTATGTATTACAATTGAGGCCGTCAGCGCTAAAGTAACGTAACCCTAGACCAATCAGTATGGAGCTATAGTACAGGAGCTTTTACAATAATGAGTTTGACTTATGTATGTAGATATTTTATGGAAGCTTATCATTGTCCAAATGTTTATTTTTTGTAATTAAAATTATGGATTCTTTAACATTAATGATTTTATTCTAACATGCTTTTAGTAAATTTACGAAGTACTTAAGTCGTCATATAAAAAACTGTAGCTTAGGCCACTTTAGCGCTGACGGCCTCAATTATAAGTAAGCTAGATATTAATATAATATTTAAGTATGGAAGGCCCTCTCTCTCAGAGTGAAGGCAGAATACCAGTTCATATCACAGGACACTGTGGCATCATGCTGAGCCGGAAGCTCATTTTCGTGAACAATTGCAGCATGCATCTCTGCGTTAACATGCTATGTTATTATTTACTAGCTGACCCGGCAAACGTTGTTTTGCTAATATATATTATACATTCCGGGATGGCCTAAATGTTATTCCAGTGTATAAGGTATCTGCATGCCAAATATCAACCAAATCTGTCCAGCCGTTTTGACGTGATTCGCGGACAGACAGACATTTTTTCCAAAAATATGAAATTCGGTTTCTGTAACGGCAATTTGACATAATACACTGGTTTTTTCGTAAAAAGAATCTATGTACATTTTTAGACCCCGAAAAGTTTTATTATACCTCTAGTATAGATTATTATGCGTGTGTTGTACTTGTTTATAGAAAATAAAGTTATGTAGATAGATATTTGTCTAAAATCATCTACAGATTCATCCAAACGCATTTACAATCATACATTTTCCTGCCCTTATACCACACTAGGTGGGCTCGGCATTTACAATGTTAGGGTAATAAAACTGCGATCCTTTATGAATAAGTTTATTACGTAAGTAGTTATTTATAGTAAAAATCCTTACTACCAACAATTTTAATTCATAAGAAAAAATAAATTGTCTTTACCTGTCTACCTGTTACTAGTATCTTGAATGCTGCAGCCTGTTTCATACATATTCACCACATCTTAAGTAGATATCACAATATCAATAACTATTCTTTGGAATAGGGGCGTGACAGGGCTCACCCCTTGTCACGTTGGGTTAAATACGCTTGGTGAACAGTGGGCAATTGCCTACCCCGCTTTGGGATTAAAGGCATGAAGTGTGTTTATTTATTCTTTGAAAATTGTTAAAAACGGTTCGTAATTTTTGGAAGGAGATTCAGGAGAAAATCATTTACTTATTTCTTCAAAAAGACTTCTTCATTCAAAAGGCAGATTATAACCGTTACGTTTTCCAACAAAACGACATTTTATAGGCAGGCACTACAGTACTCAAGACTGACATCCTGGGTGAGCCCGCAGCGGCTTCAAATACCTGCAGAACCGTCAACACGCGACGCCATACTTGATCGCTTTTATAAGTTTAGTTTTATAGCTCAATCCCGCTGAGACGTCGGCGGCGGCGGTCGCGCTTTTACACTATAGCCACACAGCATATGACAGGTCTACACACAACGGTGGCGTGCACACCATATAGGCAAAAAGACACTGCCTACCTTAGTATTTTGGTTACCTATTAGTAGAGTTATTGCTAGATCCTTTTTTGTTCTACTCACGACATAGGCTAACGAAGGCCCTGTGTTTTGTGGGTGTCTAGATAAGAAGGTACCTATGTTTCGTAAAGACAAGTTACCTATACATTAGTGTCAATCCTTGGGGATTAATGCCTACCTTGTCGTAAAAGCCAGTGCACGCCACTGACACACAATATTTCAATATGTACCGCCCCGTACATCGCACCTATCTGCTTGCCAGCTGTCTGCACCAAGCCTTAACCGGCAAGCAAGTAACGGGCAGTCGATGGTGCTATCCCAATAATAACAGTGTTTTGAGAGCTCGCCGATGGGAGCGCAATCGATGCACTATCGATCGGGGACAATAAGGGCGTTGCGCCTGTACCGTTGCTTTGACGAATCATTGAACACCGTGTTATGGGTATTAAAATGTTTCAGTTTAGTTTGTAACTAGATAACGCTTTGCGGTTTCATTCTGCCTATAAAAACGTTTAGTTGTAGATTGAGAATAACTTTATAACAATATTTTCTCTATATATTAAATAAAAAATAAATACACTTCACGCCTTTAAATCCCAAAGTGGGTTAGGCAGAGGCACTTGCTTAGTAAGCAAATGCCCACAGTTCACCAAGCGTATTTAACCTAACGTGACAGGGGGTGAGCCCATCGCCGTTATAGTGTTCACACACCATAATATATGACCACCACACCGTTCTCTATATATTCATTTCGGATAATATAGAAGGCAGCTAAGAGTCTAAGAGTCCTTGTGATCTTAAGAGTCTCTCCATCCCTTTTAGGGACTACGGATGTGAGTGACTATGTTATACCTAAGTATGTACAAAAGACAGGAACATCATGCGACATAATTTGTAGGTACATACATCTTTTCTTATATTTTTTTTTAAATTATTTAGGCACTTTAGTCACAGGCCTACTATGTCAGTCCCATCGTAAGCTAATGTTAATGTACGAAATTCTTAACCTAGCTTAATCTAAACTGATCTGAGAGCCTATGTACGCAACGCAACGCTCGTACGGTGAAGGACAACATCGTGATGAAACCCGCACACCACAAGGTGTGTGAACCCTATAACGGCGATTGGCTTGCTGTAATCCACCAAAGGCGGCGCTGCGTATACTCCAAGCTCAAGGCGGCGGGCATTGTCTGGAGTGCGGCGAGGACGGCAACGCTGGAAGGAGGTAACCCCCGGGTATGCTAGGACCCAAGTAAAGTCTGTAAGAAGTGAGACGTTCTACTAATTGAAGAGAACTATTAAAGAACTCTTCTATTCATATTATGCATCTGTATCTTGGGTCGACATTTAAAACTTTCTTAAACTACGACGTACATATGGTGGAGGTATATCTATCTATCCTTTTATCTTTACAAACATACTGAGGAGTCGCAATTTGAACTCTATTTTTAAGTGATAATTTGACGCTAGGCTCTAACAATTGTGTATTGCAATCAAATCAAATTCATTTATTTCGGGTAACAAAGGTCCATATTTTGTAAGTACTTACACTTAATACTAGATTTAGTAACATACACATAAATACAAAAAAAAACACTCACTCTTGAAACAAGGCGCTTACGCTTTCATCTTATGTATCTTCATAAGATACTACACTCTTACACCGCTTCGCATCGCTTTTAAATATAAAATAATATGGTTGTCCTAAAAGTCTCGCAAAACAAACGTAATAAAATATTTTGTCTCTCAGTGCATGAAAACAACACTTCATATTACAACCCCATTGTTCGAATGTGTCGTAATTATAACGATTTAGTAGCAGCTCATCCAGATTTTGACATTTTTGTTAATAATTGTAATCTATTTAAACATTTACACTCGGGAGCAATGAAATCGACTGATTTTATTATAGCAACCAGTAGTATACTGAGTCGATTTCATTGCTCCCGAGTGTACTTCATAGAATAATTATTTAATTATTGTGTATGTTTATAATGTTCAATATAATATCTTTCTTTTCTTGTAACAGGTACTTTATAATTGTGATAATTTATTGATTGTTACTAATTTAATGTAGTGTATACTGTCTTTGGCAAACTGATTTGTTTAATGTGTGTACACATGTTTTGGATTTTAGTCCAGTCATAACTTTTTATTCCAATTGTGTATTGATGAATAACTGATTAAAAGCGTCTGTGGTCCAGTTGGTCGGATACATGACTTGTAACCGGGAGGTCCCGGGTTCGAGTCCGGCTACTGGACGTATACCAATGGGACTCTTTTTCAGAGCCTATGTACGCAACGCAACGCTCGTACGGTGAAGGACAACATCGTGATGAAACCCGCACACCACAAGTGTGTGAACCCTATAACGGCGATGGGCTCACCCCCTGTCACGTTGGGTTAAATACGCTTGGTGAACTGTGGGTACTTGCTTTAGCAAGTGCCTCTGGCTACCCCTC
>SJJU01029672.1:0-12152 GCA_012932125.1 Conopomorpha cramerella | reverse complement strand
CATTCCGTTTCTCAATTTCTCATCTATTTAGCTATTTAAAAGTATGTATGAACGTATCTGTATCAGGCACATATTTATTCAGGGTATACTAATTTCGAGTATGTACTGGGACATTTTACCGTGTGTAAAATGACGAGGGTCCGAGTAACAGTCCATAAATAGCCATTTCAGCAGTTTTCTGTCCGAACATGGACTTAAATAGACTCAGTATGGTCTACAGAAATATTACACTAATCCTTAAAAGGTTATTATCCGAACCATCGTGTACAGGAAGCAAAAACAGTCGACATATCGACATGTCGATAAACAAACACTTTTTATACCTATAAACGCAACAGTGTGATAAGATTACGAGCTCTATTTACGAATATGAAAAGGTACACATTTACTCAATAATTCATAATTTAATTACACAGTTAAAGAAAAATAATACCCCCTTTCTTAACACACTGGCGGACAGTAAAATAGACGCAATAGAATTGTTTTTCGTTAAGACGATAATAGCCGTTCAAAGTCCGGGAAAAGGTTATTCAATTTTCGGGATAGATACATACCACGATTTCCGTTTTTTTTTGTTTTTGCTATGGTTACGCCTTGCAAAATAAAATTTGTGACAGTGGGATACAACCAATTTGCGAACGCATTTAAACCGGTTGCAGCGCTAATCAACTAATTTAATTGCATTTTCAAATTGATTAATAGTGTTTTTTTTTTATTATTGACTTAAAACCTTTTATATGCATTTGTACCTTTTCGTATTCACGCGCTACAAAGTTTAACTGCAACAGTATTTTCAAAATGAACCAAAGTTAGTGTTTTTTTTTAAGAAAGAGAAACGCAAATTCTAGTCCAATTTATATTTTAATTTAGTTTAATATTCGCTTTTGCCAAAGATTTTTCTTTTTTAACTTTTTATTTATTTCGCCTCAACCAAAACGTGCTAGTCATTTGATGAAAAAAAAAAGTTATGTTATTTATAATAATTTGCACAATGCAGGGTTTTTTTTTCAATTATTAGTTTTTAGTTTATTTTACTTTGTACATGAGATATATTTTTAGCACTTACGAGAAAAATCCCATCGTTGGTCTGTATTTTAAGTATACTACGTGCAATTGTCTTGTTTTTTTATATATAAATAATGTACTTCTATACTAAAAAGTGGTTTCAAAGTAACATAGTATTACTATATTTTTAAGAAATATATGTTTCCCACTATGTGTTCATATTTTGTCCGGTTTTTTTATATGTAATGGTAGTACGTGTGTACTATTTTGCCGTCATACGGGGCAAGGACGTAGCAGTATATTTATTTTCATGGGCATATGTGCTTTATTAGCCCGGACTAGTCTAGTAATAAAGCACATATTCCCATGAAAATCAATATTAAGTTACGCCTGTTCTTCGTATGATGGCAGTTATATTGTCGGGTTTTATACATCGATCGTACAACTACTAGCCTCCTTTTTTTTAATCGTGGTGAAATCGCTTATGGTTAGCCCGCCGTTAACGGGGACGGTGGCGGGGTTATGTGGCTCTCGCACTCGTGCATTATTTATTCCCCCGGTTCAGTCGCCTCTTACGACAGGCAAGACTGGACCAAACCACATTTTTACATCATAATAATAAATAAGTTGGTAATGGGCGTGGCCAAACCGAAGATCACACATTTGTCGTCGGCTGTAATTGACTCACGTCACGACGAGCCGCGTTATGCTAGAGCCAGGATATGCATTGTCAAAACAGTTTTGCAGTCATGCGGGGGTCTAGTAGTGGTACGGTCGTTGGTTCGTAACAATAGTACCTACATGATATTGCATTTATGAACTTTTTTAAGTACCTAAATAGTATTTTTCTTTCCTTCGACACCTTTAAATTCAGACCCTTAACTTTTTCTTTTATACGGCCAAGTGTTTTGTGTACATATTTTCTTTTTTTATTAAACTTGTTGTCTACTATTTTGTTGGTTTATTTTTTGTCTGTGGTTTAGAAGTACGGGGTGATACGGAAATAGCGTTGGATGCCGAAGGACACTGTTTCTATACATCCTACAGAGTGTTTATTGTTCGGGGTCTTCGCCGAGATATTAAAAAATGTCATCTCATTGCCTCTATACAAAACCAGCTGTACCGCGAGGTGTTCCTCACGTTTTTGTTTCGATTCCGTTTCGATTTTTTATTCCGAAAATTCTCGACTTTCGGATGGTGTGAAAAGTTAAATAGATTTTTCCGTGTCTGTTTAATGACACACAAGAAAAGCCAGTTGCCCTCGGTATTCTAGGTAATTTCCCTGTCAACCTGTATTCCCCAGAGGCTACATTTCATGCAGTATGCCGTTCCGCTACATATGCCGCCAAAAGTTACTTTAAATGTATGTGAATCGAGTACATATTTACATTCACGGCATGAAATGTACAGGCCCTATCTAGGTCTATTGATGTAACCGTATGATTTTACTGACTAATAATGTACAAATGGTTGTCCCGTATTTAACGAGCCACCGACCAGATCACTCGACAGATGTATCATTTTCGGAGCTATGTTTGGTAACTGACTTTGGGACGGCAAAGAAAACTCATTTCGAAACTGACTATGAACTGGTTGGTATCGAAATTTGTCCTTTTCCCATTTCGGAGCCAGTTACCAAATCCGGCTTCGCCGTGGGACTAAGGGCACCCATGTCAAACCTGTTTTATTGTGCATGTTTCGGCTAGTGGAATCTGCGGTGAAAACACAACGTCAAAATTTCACATACACGATGTTTTTCTATAAACTTTTTATCTATCTTTGAGTAAAACAATATTGCAGACTCCAAAATGACTTAAAAAAAAACGAAAATTGTATATACAATATATACAATTTTCGTTTTTTTTTCCATATTTATTTCTGATATATAATTGTTTTGGTTGTGGTACATAAAGATACTGTCTCCTGTCATTGTTTTTCACATAAAAGAGTTTTCCAAGCCACAACCAACTACTACTGACTTACAACGATGAAATAAATAATTTTGGCTATGTGACTTTGACATGAGTTATGCGCAAGCAGCCAGACAAGGATCGACGAAATCATCAACATATTGGAGCGGGAAGGAAGATAATGGTTCGTCTCACTCACTCTACGTGTTTTTTTTTTGTACAAATAATGTTTTGTCCCTCATAAAAATAACAAATGTTTTTTTGGTTGAACTGTTTTTGGAATGTGAGATTGTGGTTTTTGTTTTCAGTAAATAACTCTGCCATTAGTAGAAGATTCTGAGGATAATTAATAAATACATTTTCATACCTTATCTATTTTCCAAACGTCAGAAAATGACAGGAATAGGGTTTTAAATAAAAATGAGTATTTTTTTTATAATTTCGAAAAACATTAATTCCGGTACTCAAGATATACTGTGTTTTAACAATAACACTGTATTTTTTTTGTTTAGAGGCCTTTTTTCACTCAATTCATGGCGTTAAGTTAAAAAACAGTATTTCATATTATTCTCAATTTTGTTTAAAAAAATCTTCATCTCACAACCCAATTGCATTTCCTAAATAAACAGTAGATTGAAGAAAAAAAAACATAGATTTTATTTGTCTTGTGATGTTTTTATCCCAGCGTTTTTCTTTGTTCACACTGCTACTGTCAAATTGTAAATGTATATATATTTTGACAGTTGTAAATTATGATTAATATCGTTTTGTCCCCGTATGTGGTGCAAGTTTATTTTTGTGTTTTAATACTTGTTTTTTTAGAGGTGTTACGGTCAAAATAATTGTAAATACAAACAAGTGTTAAATGTGCTTTTTGTGTTGTTTTTTATGATCGCTGCTTTTTACAAGATTTTTTTCATAATGGTAATTAGTATTGTGTTAAGGAATTTGTAAATACTAGTCATATACACGAGTGTAAATTTCGAATTTAGAAATATGGACATAAATAATTCCTGGTTTTACCATTTCTTACATCCATAATTTTTTTAAATACCACTTTAGTGATTCGATGTGTAGAATATTTCTAACTAGTGGACGCATCGCGATTTCCTTCACACAAACTATATCTCCTGTGTATAACGTTACGTCGCACAGGATAGGAATGAAAAGGTTAATAAAAAATCTTATGTCCATCTCTTGGTTCTCCCTATCAATTTTCAACCATATCGGTTCATCCGTTACTTAGTTATAAATAATATAACTAACACGACTTTCTTTTATTTACATAGATTAGCTTATATGTGTACCTAGTATAAAATATATTCCTGCTCATCTAAAACCTATGTAAAAATTCTCGTGTGCTCCAGCGATCACAAAAAACAACACATTTTCTACAAACATTCTGTGCGGATGTGTTTTTTTTTTTTTTCATAAATAACTCGCTTTTGCTTTGGCCTGGTAAACATAACAAGCTGAGCGATTTTTTTCCCTTTATTCGTTTAACACTTGTTTGTATAACGACGTTAATTGTTAACGACACCACCAAAATAATACACCCGAGACCATGATATAATGGTTTTGTCGAATACGCCACAGCTTTGCGGCTATAAGTAATGATAACTTGACCTACCAGCATAAAGCTCAAGTTAATTTTTATATTAATATTATAACATAAGACAGATCCAGTATATATGAAAAGTTAAATAAAACATTTCAGAAACTCGAGAAATTTACTCAGCCTACGATTCTGTCACACGATTTTTCCTCAAGGAAAAAACGTGTAAACAATCTTAATTATCAGCTAATTTTCTCATTTATATGAAGAGGTTATTTTTATTTTCATTTTAAACAGAGTTATTTTGGGAAAGTTGTTTGGTGTCAAGGATTAAGTGATATCACTTATGGTATTTGGTCCTTGGGTTATCGATTTGGTGATGTCGTTAACAAGGAACGTAACGCACTGTTTTACAACTAATGTTGTCTTTTGAGTATTTATTTAAAGTTGTATAGGTTGTTGAATTAATTGTTTTGTTACGACGATGAGACATTTTCATGATGATGAGAAATCTGTTGGGCTTCGAGGCTTGTCCACTAGGTGGCGTTGTCGAGTTTAGTTGACGTTAAGGCATCAAAGAAATTGTGAAGATACAGCTGGGCAAATAATTTATTCGACAGAAACTTTATTGTACTGTAAATAGTCTTTGCCACTATCTTTAAATTGTTCCATCCCCGTACAAAAAGGCTTTCTCCTAAGGCAATAAATTGTCCATTTTGTGTGACAAACATGTGATGACAAACATTTTTTTATTTCCACGCATTCTCGCCATAGTAAAAGTTGTTCGTTTTGACGAGCCCGACAATGCTTCTAAGACCAATGATCGGGGACTTTACGGTATATATCGACTTACCCCCTTACCAATAAACGCGTTGTCACTTATACAACGGTTATAACAGGTCTACTTGAACTGGTTATTCCATATTTGACATACAACTGACAAGTTTAGTTGAGCTTTGTGTATCTTCGAAATAGCAATTCAGCCATTATTAGTAAGGCCTTTCATGTTTGGGCATGGCCAAACCAATGTTTAAAGTTGTAATAATCTTAAATGTAACTTAAGAAAAAAAATACACTTTTACATGCCTTTTATTCCCAAAAAGCGGTGCCTTTGCCCTCCTTTTAATTCTAGTCTTTTGCTTAGGGAAATTACTTACTGTCTATCTTGTATCTATGAACATTTCTCATTGTCGGCGGATGTATTTTTTTAAATTGTGTTTTGTTTTTCTTTCGTTTAATTTTGTTAAATAGGTTTTGGATAATACGCATGTGTATATCCATGTTTTGTCCTGTATTGTCCCTAATGTAGAGTATTTGTATAGGTATCTATAGAAAATCAGTTCAAATATTCCAATTTGAGTTGAAAACTCTTAATTATGATTACCTATAATCTATTATTTTTATTGAATTCTTATAAACAACATAAGCAGTCAATAAAAGAAAATTATGGGATTTTTAGACAAATGAGACATTTAAAAAAAAGTATTGGTATTGTCTCAAAAAAAGCTAGCGCTCATCAATGTCACTGATTGACAATCGAAACAGAAACTAGGAGTGACCTCTGTCATGGAGAAAAGTGAGATAAAAAATGTCTCATTGGAATATGAACGGAAGCTCTATAGATTTGTAGTTAAAATATAAAATCGGTTGTGGTGTTTTTTTGGTAATAATTTTGTGTTCTGTCCTATAGATTAAATCAAAGTTATGTTTACAACTACTGTATGTGATATATATTTAGTCTTTTTTCCTATGAGGTGATTTTGACAAGGCCAATTTTCAGATGCATTTTCTGTGATTTACAATAGAACATGAATTTTAATCATATGTGCCAAGTATCAAAATCATATATCCGAAGTACTTACTGCATCGGTAATTTGTATTTTTCGACTTTTGATGGATATTTTTTGATATTGGACATAAACGTTACCCTCTAGTACCTACTCAGTTCGGTAGTTTGATTATTTTGTCCGGTGATAAATAAAAATGCACCCTATTTTGCGGTGCATAATACTGACTTACCAATTGCCATTTTGTCAATATATGTTCTAAATTATAGTAGACGTATGTTTAGTTTAATACCAAACAAAAGTTACCGAACTACTGGGACTGAGATTAGAACAAAGTTACTAATATATTACGACTGCTGAAACCTGCATGTTCAGAGCAAAAACGCACTCTAAATGCAGTACAACTTCAGCGTAATTCCAATTTGTTCTATACAACATGACGGTATTGAAGAGAATTAATTTGATCGTTCTATTCGTGGTGGTGGATCGTTCTATTGGGAGAAAGAAACCTGTTCTATGGAACAAATGGGACGTATCCCAACTTTATTTCGCTCCTCAGTGCGTCGTTCATTCAGCTTCAAACTACTAGAAAGATACCTCTAACATCAAGTTAATTTATCCAAATTTTAGACCTAATACTAAGTTCACCTAAGTTTATTTAGACCTAAAATATTCAAATTAACCGACATAATGCATTGTGCCAACCGATAGAGAACCTAGATCAAAACCACATTATCAAATTAACTCATACTTCAAAGTTCACGATCGATGCGCCACCTAGCGCGAAAAATGTACACTATATCTCCATATGTGTAAAATATGGATGGATACAGCTTAATTTGTTGTGTGCGGTATAATTCTTGTGGTTTGGAGGAGTAATTAAGGTACAACATAGACAATATGCTAATAGATCACTGTTTTCCACAGTCCTCGATCGGCCGGCCTCACAAATGAGTTTCCTCGACCAGTTCCTGAAGGATGTGCCCTCGGAAAGGCACTACGATAACGTTGCAGCGCTCAGCAATGAACAAAAGGTATGCGGTACTATGCTAATTCTGATGAATATGATGTATAGCTGATCTCAGCTATACATCATATTCATAGTAAGTATCATAACTAGTAAAGTATATTAACATGTTAGTACTATACGTTCTATAAAACTATCTCTGTCAAATTATCGGTCTTTTGTATTTAGAGCGAGACATTGTTTAGCTTGAATAAATATATAAATTGATCTAACGACTGTAGACCCCTCTAAACCAGAGAGACAAATTCGCTATTGAAATAGTAATGGGGAATTTTCTTTGACGTTTTTATGACAGATTTTCAGAACTGTCATAACTGTCTCACTTTCCAATTTAAGTTTGACAGTAACTGAATTGTTGTAGAAATAGCAAAAATATTGTGCCTAAATTTAAATAAGTGCATTAGGCCTTAGTGCAAAACTTAGTCTATTTTTAGTTCTGATCTAACTCTCAGGGCTGTATTCTGAAATTCATGTGTGATTTTTAATCTAACCCCGCGTAAGTTAGTCGAGTTATGTTAGGTTTAACCTTACATAAACTAAAGTAACTTTATGACTTGTCGTTGTATGTTTTTTCGAACTACTGTCGAAGTTCAGTCCACAACCTGTTTCAGAATAAGCGTCTAACTATAGCATAATGTAATCCAGAACTAAAGATTCACTTGGCTTTTGTAACAAGACCGCTAATTGTGAATATCTGTTGTGTGTGTGTTAGTCGTTTACCTTTTGTGTTAATCCTCTATTTTTACCCCCATCTTTATTAGCTATTACCTAAAACCTACAGCTTTAACATAGATGTCGCTTTAAACGCTTGTTTCCGTGGCAATCCGACAGATGTCGCAGCAGTACGTGTATAGGAATGTCCCGCGGTGTTGTAGTGCCAAGGTATATTGTTTTGTATAGATATTTGTATGGCATGGCATCCAAATGTTTTTGTCTCTTGTTTCAGTAGTACGGTTACAGTTTGTTCGGTTTTAAACAAAAGTAAACCTTAACCAGCGTTTTCATAAGAAGTACAATTGACTAACACAGCTGTTGTTGACGTATATCAACTTGACGGAATTTGACGAACCAACCGACTTTTGAGATCTTTACTAGCTGTGCATTGGGCCGTATGTACATATATAACTCTATGAATACCACTGTATCTGGGTCTGTTTCAGGGGATTTTTCAACCCTCGGAATAGTAATAATTTGGCTTTACTAGAATTTTAATATTTTTTATAGTTACAAAAATATTAGAAGAGTTTCGTGGTTTTTGACTGAAAACAGTACAGCGGTGGAACGGACCATTAATTTTTTTGTGACGAAGGTGCTTTTTTACTTTTAGCACATCTTCAGATTGACTTATATTCTGACACTAAATAAATTCCGGACAAAATAACCGAACAACTGAAATTAGAGGCTTTTCATATTATTTTTTTGTGATGCATGGTGATATTTTTTTTAAATGGGTATGCCAATGAGTCGTTTTCAGGCTGGGGTGCATTCCGCATCAATAAAACTACGGATAGGAAACGGGTGAACTAATGGCGCTAGTGTCGAATTTTGTTACGTGAATTTTGTTTTCACGGTTTTGTATTATGTTTCAAATACAGAATGTAAAAGGACCCCAAGAAATAGTTTTAGAAACGTTGTTGGGCTGGTCAATGTGAACAACTTCTACTATGGAGACAACGTGGGGAAATAAAAAAAAGTCAATCCCCATACAAAATGTCATTTCCCGAGGCGAAAAATTGTCTATTTTGTATGGAGATCTTGTAGATTGTTCATATTGAAGAGCCCAACAATGTCTAAGACCATTGCTCGGGGTCCTATTACATGCAGTATAAAAGGAAATTAAATATGTTTATTTATAAGACACAGATTAAATACAGTATCTACATAGGGGAATATCATAGGCTTCAAAATCGCTGGTCTAATCTGTGTGTTGCGTAAGACATTTGAGACAGCGGTCAAAAGGTTAACAAGTTTGACTTGACACATGATTAACCAATAATGTTTTTTTTCGAATCAAGATTCTAAAGCCATTTGTTTTTCAGTTTTCTATCCCTTTCTGAAACAGATTTTAACGGACAGATTTTTTTTTACTGGATTTTACATTTTATATTATATGGATTTTATATTTTATGGATTTTACGGTTCAATAACATCGCAGTATTTGCTTGATTTTAGTGCTCTTGATTGGGCTATTAAAATTTAAAGTTAATTTAAAATTTTAAGGTAATTTCTGCAACTAAGGTTTAGTTGCGTTTTAGAACACGGCAGTATATTCTGTCTCTGAAAGTTTCAGAAAGTATTATGACCTGAAAAGGAGGTTCCCTTAGTCCCAGATCGACCCTGTTTGGTAGCTTCGGTACCTACGGGAATGAAAATGCCCATTGCGAACCTTCACTCGTGAACAAAAATTCCGGGTCACACATATTTTGTGTACACAACACATCTTAATCTTGCAAGCGAATAGTGCTAGCTAGAGTAACAGAAATAGTTTTTTTAAAGACAAAAAAAATGCGAAAAATATGTCACAAAGTATTGTTGTCTTGTATTCAATATTACAACTTACATTAAAAATAAGTTTTTGCTTACGAGTGTAACTAGCTACGAAATTGGTATTTTTTCCCGTGCCGTAACCAGTTACCAAATGCGTCTTCTAATGGAACTTATGTAATCTACCTCAGGGAAACCTCACTATTAAACATTGTCATGTTTAGCATTATTTTTATCTATTTTACCGATATTTTTCTTTTAAAATATATAACTAGTTAGATAATAATAAAGGCTAGACACAGACGAATATTTGTTTTTCCTCTAAATCTACTAAGCTTCTTCACTCGCTATACATTGTGTAACTTACACACAATTACTCATCAGATTAAAACACAAACACTGAATAAGATACACTGTATAAATTTTAAACGGCGTTCGATTTGAAGACGTGAGCAAATTAATTTAGGAATAATTATTAATGATGCCACGTATCACCTTCTTTTGAGCATGTCTTTAATGTTTTTGGAGTCTTTTTAGATTGTAGTTTGTCTTGTTGCATGCATTTATTTGACTAAGATGACTTCTAGAATGCTCGATACCTACTTAAATGTTGTGTCTCGCACTTGCATGGTCATTGTGTTCTGTTTTCAGAGCTAAAGAAACCTTTTAGTACCTATCGACCATCGTACGGTACTTATAGATTAAACGGTTATGCAAACTAGAGGAGTCACACCAATTGTGGCAGTTTGCTATTTGCCCACTGTAGGCGTTAGATTGGTTAAGGTGTCCCAACATTATTTATATACAGGGTGGCTCATTCAAATCGGTCAGTATGGGAAAGTATGAAACTATACAACATAAGAAGTTCTGTTCTTAGGAACCATGTCATCTATTTTAATAACAAGAAAAACTGCATACTATCATTAAAAAAAAAGTTCTAATCATCATCATCAGTAAAAAACAGTGGTCCAACACCTACTAAAATAACTGAAAGTATGTGAAAACAATACATTTGATTAATTTTAGACATTATGTTTCATACAAACATTTACTTCTTAAGACCTATGGAATCGATCTCTAAATAGAAATAGTGTCAGTTTTTTTCTCTCAAAACAACCGGGTTCGATTCCCGTGCTGTGTTAGGTTATTTTTTAAATGTATGAATGCAGTTTTTCTTTTAATCATAATCGCTGGCATGGTTACTAAGAACATTTTAATTTTATTTTGAATTTAATTTTATAAGGCATTTTTGTTGTTGGCCTTGTTCTTCACGTAAACTAAATTGCACAAAGTGCTCATTAAGACGTTATCCCCAGCTCCTATACGGCTCGCAGTCGATGGAGCCGCCCGACGAGCCGGCGAGTCCAGACTCCAGTAAGAGTTCACCCAGTGACATATCGGCCGTTAGTTTACGGGTGAGTGTATGGTTCCTGTGGCAAGAGCGAAAAAAAATTTCACCTCTTCATTTAAACTTACTTACTTTACTTTACCTATACATATACCTATGGTACCCCAGTGGTACAAAGGGACTTTACAAGATAGCGCCACGCCGTCCTGTCCAAACTTACAAATAAGTACCTAATTAACAAGTGTGCTCCATCGTTGACCACATCGCTGCTTAACATCAGATAGGATAGTGGTCAAAGGCTTATTCATTGCGCTTTAAAAAATAAGTTACCGTTCAGTTGATTGCTACCTAATATGAAGAGGTAATTTTTGTTTTTAATCACTATGAGCAAGCGTTTGACCATCATCCTGCCTGATGTTAAGCAGCGATGTGGTCTACGATGGAGCACACTTGTTCAGTATGTACCTATTCAGGTATTTTTTTTTTGTTTTAGATATAGGTTTCCTTGTCGAAAGTTGTTTAGTATCATGGCCTGAGCGTCTTTTTAAGAGTTTCGCTAACATTTTTAGTTTCACCTTGTAAAGTAATAAGGATTTGTACTACATATAACTTTTGACGGGCCCGTTGGTGTAGTGGTCAGCATGTCTGACTCAGCTCCGTAGGGACGTGGGTTCGATTACCACCGCTGACAGGTGCTTAGGTGATGAGCTTTTAAGTACTTGTTGGACGTGTTTGGGTGTTTTATTTATATAAGTATGTATTTAAATGAAAAAATTAAGTAAATGTATCTCGTTGTTTGATTTCCATAACACAAGTGCTTTAGCTACTTAACATGGGATGAAGGCAATGTGTGTGTTGTTGTAAAAATATTTAAATAAATATTTAAATATTTAAAAAATACAGTTATTTGATGTCAATCAATCAATCAATGTTACTGTTCTCTCAGGAGCCGTCAATGGGTGCGGGCTCGATGGGTAAACAGAAGCAGCATCAGTTCCTAGTGAGGACTTTCAGCAGTCCTACTAAATGCAACCAC
>SJJU01029651.1:0-10273 GCA_012932125.1 Conopomorpha cramerella | reverse complement strand
GCCGTGCCGTCAGTGCCCACGTCTCAGCTCCGTATGTCATTACAGGTAGGACACACTGATTGAAGACCTTTGTCTTCAGGCACTGTGGGATCGCTGATAGGGTAGGATCAAATACACCTTTCAAACCCTCCCTGGACTTCTACGTGTAATTAAAGATCAAAATTTGCTAAATCGGTCCAGCCGTTCTTGTGTTTTAGCGAGACTAACGAACATCAATTAAATTTTTATATAATAGAAGATTACGTTGACAGGCAAGACACTCCTAGCTCAAACGATCGCCCAGTGCCTGGACGTGCCGTTCGCGATCTGCGACTGTACGACGCTGACGCAGGCCGGCTACGTCGGCGAGGATATCGAGAGCGTCATCGCCAAGCTGCTTCACGATGCTAATTTCAAGTGAGTAGACTATTTATTATAAAGAGCATTTTGACGACAACCTTCTAAAGTCGAATTTGATATTTGACACACAAGTTCCCATTCACACAATTGTACTCTGCTTCAATCAAGCTAGACTATACACACATCAAAAGTGTCTACGGATCAAGTACATTTTAGAAGATTGCAATCAAGAATATATTTTACAAAAACTGAATATATTTTTTTTTTTCAAAATGTGGTGATAAACTCGCATGGTTTTTAACTTTGTCGCTTTCGAGGAGGAGAAATAATGCTGGAATTAGAATAGTATACAAATTAAGCCACGTTTTAAAACAAGACATGGCTAATAATGCTCATATGAGATTTTAACCATTATTAAAAAACGATTGTGTATATATTTCATGATTATTAATGCTTATAAATAATATAAATGTAACGGGCGTGACGTAATATGTTTGTATGTATAAATGACATAAAATAACCGATCCATAAATCGAACTTACTTACTTAGGTCCTAGCATACCCGGGGGTACATAGGGCCTTGCAGATATCTCTCCATGTCCCTCTATCCAGCGCTGCCGTCTTTGCGGCATTCCAGTCAATGCCCGCCGCCCTGAGCTCGGAGTCCACGGAGCGCCGCCACGTATGCGTTGGTCTTCCTCGTCTCTGCTTCCCGCTAGGGCGCCAGTCGAAAGCCACAACCGCTGGATCGTTCTCGCCTCTTCGGAGCGCGTGGCCAATCCATCTCCATTTGCGCAGAGCGATTTCTTCGCCTATCGGTTTTTGGTGGCATTTGGTAAATCGAACTTACAAATTGATCATTTCTATCTTTGCAGCGTGGAGCGAGCGCAGACGGGTATAGTGTTCCTGGACGAAGTGGACAAGATCGGCGCCGTGCCCGGCATACACCAGCTCAGAGATGTTGGAGGTAATTGTCTTATTACATTGCAGACGTTTCGAAGGAGGCCTGTGTCCAGCAGTGGACGGCACGGGGCTGACATATTTCTGATTACCTGACCTGCAATATTTTAGGCATGATCAATAAGTTATTGTCACAAACAAGAAGATCATAAAAAATCTTACTAATATTATAAATGGGAAAGTAAGTTTGTTTGTTTGTTACGCTTTCACGCCGTAATTACTGAACCGATTGCTTTGAAAGTATTTAAAATTTTGCAGACGTATAGTTAGAAGTCCGGTTTATATAATAGCGTATTATCCCGGAAAAATTGATATTCCCGATGGAAAACAAAAATATACCTTTATACCGCAATATAACCGAAGTCTACGCGGGCGAAGCCGCGGGCGGAAAGCTAGTGAATAATAAGTGCTAAAAAATGAGATAAAACAACATTTAAAGTCACATTTACTTGCAACATTGATATTTTGCCTGCACTCAAGCGAGCTTCTCTTCTTTATTTTTACCTATAGGCATCAGAATGTAAAAATCGAGCGACTTTCGGTCGAAGAAATAATCTACATATGTAGATGGTCATGACATTTAGTTGTCTAATTTCTTCATATTGTTTTATTATTCCAGGCGAAGGCGTCCAGCAGGGAATGTTGAAGATGCTAGAGGGCGCTGTGGTCTCGGTGCCGGAACGCAACTCTCGCAAACTCCGCGGTGACGCAGTTCAAGTCGACACCACTAACATACTCTTCGTTGCCAGCGGAGCCTATAATGGTCTCGACAGGTATGCAGTGTAACGAAAATTTGTTTATGTGCAACAAAAGGGCCACAAATATGAAAAAATATATGTAAAAAAATCTTGCACATCAGTGAAAGCTGGAAAATGGTGTGTAGTTAATGACACGGTTCGCATATGGGTCACATTACCAGATTGTAGTAGTCTTAAGCCCCTGGTTTGTATGAAGTGGTGTCTTTATTTTTTCGTTTTTGACATAGCGCTCCTTGGGGAAAGTTGTGTGAGATTCGCTAACGTTTTTGTATTTCGGCAAGAATTTCGAATGTCGATTCCAGAGGTAGGTTTTATATGTATAACTAGTGGACCCGACAGACGTTGTCCTGTCTTAACTATGAATATGAATATAAAATAAGTATAACATCCAGGGTGGCCTGTGTTTAGTATAGTGGTTGTCACTTCTATGAAATTAACCCTACGTAAAAACCTTCTTTGGACTTCCACGAATAATTCAAGACCAACATTAGCCAAATCGGTAAAGGCATTGTTGAGTTATAACATTACAACGAAAAGAGGCATTGATTTTTATATATACAGACTGACTTGGGGGTCGTGATCCGGACCAATATTTTCTAAGTCAGAAAATTGTAGCGATTCCAACAGTATAGTTGTTTTTGTGCCTGAGACATTTAAAATTTCTTAAAATGTATCGTGTTTTTACCGAATATATATTAACAATGGTCACACAAACATTTATATAACAAAAAAAACTTTGTTCAAGAAAAGAAGTACCTATATAGCATTGAAATCGCTATCATTTGATGAGTAAGAATAATTTGTTCCGGATCATGAGCCCAAAGTGACCCGGTATAGATACATGGATAAGATGTATAACGGTAGTGTGGTGTGTGTGCCGGCAGACTGGTGCAGCGGCGCAACAACGACAAGTACCTGGGCTTCGGGGCGTGGCCCGCCGCCGGCCGCCGCGCCGCCACGCACCGCGCCGGACTCGACTCCAGCCCGCTCGGTACCGTGACACATCTTCTGCACTATATACAAACATTTAAAAACGTCGTAAACTTTGTCGTCTGTTTGTTTGCTTAAATATTTTTTGCGCAATTTTTTTTACGAATGGCGGACTTAATGCTATTGCATTTTCCACCAGTCAACCCAAGTTGTGGTGAAAAAGCTAAGCGCAGTAGAAAAAGTTATATAAAAAATCCAAATGAATCTACTAATACTAAATTAATTAAGAGTACCTGGACGACCGAGCTTCGCTCGATTTAATTAGGCGATTCTTCAGATATTGTACTTGAACATATTTCGAATGAAAAATAAATTAAAAAATTAGCGTTTTTACCCTAAATTAAATTTTCAGAATCGATTTTGTCTCCGATATAAACCGTATCGAACAAGTAAAAAAATCGATTATTTTCCTTCGATTTTTTCATAACCCCATCTCTAGTTACTTCAAAAACAAAACGTCCCCCGCACCATCCTACGTATAGCATAGTATTACTACTCGGCAATAGGTGTCAGTAAGAGTCGTATTAACAATTTGAGCAATTTTTCATGCCCGAAAACACGGTTGGAAAGATGTTTTCTAAAAATTAAACCTAGCTAAATCGATTTATCGCCCCCAAATCCCTCTACATACCAAATTTCATGAAAATCGGTGCAGCCGTTTCTGAGATTCCAATTATATACAACGTGTAATCGAATAAACGTAGCAACCATGAAACTGCATACTCAGCACCAGTAGTAGAGTCCATTTCGATATAATAAAATATAGGTTTATATTTTTGAGATTTAGTATTTATTTGTCTTGCCCTGTCTTATTTTTATTTGTCTAGCTATTATGTAGTTACCTACTTTTCGTAGGTCAACAAACCCATACCGCGCCGCCCTCCACCCGCGCGAAACCGTATCCAGTAAAACATCACCTTGATTCAAAACGTATACCGATGATGCCAAAAAGAAGCAATAATTTTCTATCTTTCTTCAAAACAATAAGAATAAAAGAGACACAAGTGTGAGATTTTCTGATTTGCCGAAACTAGCATGCAATCGGGCGTGGGGTGGGCGGGTCAGGGGGGGGGGAGGGGTAGGCGTGCGCCATTGCCCCTGACCTAATTAGTCGAGCGGCGCGTGCACATGCAGGTGGATGTCCTCTTTTTTCAGCATCGTTTTCGCGCGCGTGAGTGACTGAAAATGGCGTATCGCTACTCCAACGTACAATATTGTGAAATGGCACGTGTTTTAGCACGATGTAGTGACAATGTGAGTCAAGCAGTGCGAGTGTACCGAGACGAGTTTGGTATATCAATATCCCGTGCGACAATGTTGTCCGCTACGCCAAGGCTCAGAGACTTAGGCATGTTTAGGATACCGGTAGCACTGGACGCTGGTATCAAACGGGCACGGCTGTGTCTAGCAAAACGCAGTAGACATTTCGAAGCCTCTTTGCCACAGGCAGCGAACTGAACTTTGTAAGGCAGTAATGGGTGAGTTTATCGATTAATGTGATTTAGAAAGTAAATACCTAAAGAAATTAAATTGTTCAAAATATGGGAGTTATGGAGAACTAAATAATTCGTAAAATTACTAGTCATCTCCGCTAAAGTATGTAGGTAAAGCAGAAATGTAGGTATCTACATACCTACCTACTTACTTCATGTAAATGAATGTCAAATTTGCCAAATTGTAAATTACAAAGTCAGAGTCAAAGATTTTTAGGTATGTAGTTAGGTAAATCGGTAAAATATCTGAGCTACCTACTAACTAGTTGTAACCTGGCTCAAGCGCGCGCGTCGCGTCGGTTGAACTCCGCGCGAGGAGCGTCGTAGCGTTACAAAGTAATAAGAATTGTCAGTATTTACGAATAAAATATCTACTTCTTAAAAAAGGGTGAAATATTTCTTTTATATTCACGTTTGTACTACTTGCGGAAAAATACAGCTGATGTGCAAAGGTTGTAACGTTTATTCATTTACACGTTGTATATACAAGAATTGCTCGTTTAAAGATAAAGATTTTATGATAAACATCAGCCGGGTTTATGTGACGGATGATTATGACCGGTAATTAGAATAACAAATGTCAATGGAGTCCAACATCAATCAGAAAAAGACCTAACCCTGTCTGATTAAGGGTTAATAATGTATTGTTGTGACGTGTATTATTCAGACTCGGCGCTGGCGGAGGCGGAGGAGCGCGACCACTGGCTGCGACGCGTACAGGCAAGGGACCTCATCGACTTCGGCATGATACCCGTCAGTACCTGCTCCATTACCTTTATACTACACACACCACATATCAAACGTGTCTAGGGATATTGCCCAATCATACATACAAACACGGGTTAATAAAAAGGGTTCACTTCATCTTCTCACTTTTACTAAAAACTATTTGTACTGAATTAGATGTACACACATCAAAAGTGTCTCATCATAGTAGTAATAATAATATTCAGTACTAAACACATTAAATTTTCAATACTAAACACATTTAAGGAATTGTTAAGGGGTAGCACTTAATGATAAAGACGTAAGCAATGTTATTTTATGACGTCGTGGTATGGCCTATTTGACGTTTTGTTTTGTCTTTGACGTTGCGCAGGAGTTCGTGGGCCGCTTCCCGGTTTTGGTGCCGTTCCACTCGCTGAGCCAGGACCTCCTCGTGCGGATACTTACAGAGCCTAAGAACGCTATGGTTTGTATACACATTTATTAATCTTTTGAAGCGATTTCGGAAAAGGAGTCTTTTTGAATTCGACCGCGTATGGTATTATTTTAGTTCGCTTCTTTGTTTATACTTCTATTTTTGTCGTTTATGAACTGATTTTGATTTTATTTATATACAATAAAACAATAAGGCTTAACAGCATAGAGCCAAAACGCACTTATTGCGACACACTAAAAACATAATAAAATATAACACTGTACAAGAAACAAAACAAACTTTATAAAAAATCCTTATGTATAAAAAACACTGTTACTACTAAAATACATTTTTAACATTTTTGCTAACTGAGATGATGCATCACAGAATAAATCGGCATTCTGACAGTTGTCAAGGAATTCGTTCAGAATGCACACTGCCCTAGCAGTGTTTTTTTTTTGTTGGAAAGAAGATATTTCAAAGGTGGTCCTATGATAAAGAAATCAGGGTTTGTTGTTGGCAGACCAGATAAAACAAGGGGTTAAAAGTAGGAGCGGGTGACTAGTAATGGTAGTAGGCTCTTTTTTCTTTGAAATTATGTGTATATAATTTAAATCACACATATCGTTATATACGAAAACCAATCCACCAACCTTATATTAACTGTACCTAACCTTACCTATTATTTTATCTGGAGTAATTTTTACTGTAATAATAATAAAATAGATTTGGGTATTTGAAGATTTACCTCATGTTTGACAGAAAAAGATGTCAAAACTGTATATGAAGAATTACTTTATTGTAATTTTGATCAGTAATCTCAAGTATTGTAAATTTGATCTTAATAATTCTCTTAGATAAGAATAATTCTCTAGATCTTAATAAACTTATAAATAAATTTAAAAGAGATTGTGAAGCATAGTTTTCGCCGAACTGAACTTCATGAAGCAATAAAAAAGTATGATAACTATTATTTATTCATATTCATTCTGTTTAATTTAAATGTACAAATTCTATGCAAGTCGTCGATAATACATAAATATATTCAATACTTTGTTGCACCAAAAATAAAATGCTTAGTCTTAATACTAAAGTATTTTCTACCAGTCAACCTCACGATATTATGGGAGAGACCAGTAATGTGTCGTGTGTACAGGTGTCGCAGTACAAGCTACTGTTCGCGATGGACAAGTGCCAGCTGTCGTTCAGCGACGAGGCGCTCGCCGCCGTCGCCGCGCAGGCCATGGAGAGGAAGACCGGCGCCAGGGGGCTCCGCGCCATCATGGTTAGACCTATTAGTTTTAGATTTATTATTATTGTTTTTAACTTTTAAGTTCTCGACCTCATGGTGTCGGTGTAATGATAGTCGCGGGCCTAGGCCAAACGACTATCGTGAACTGATGCGTGATGTGGAGAATCTTTGTCCGTTTGTAAAAATTTACGGACAATGCGACAGGTGTTTAGTATGACAGATTTTTGCATCTTTATTATTATTATTTTAAACCCACTTCAAAAAGGGAAAGGTTCTCAATTCAGTGTAGAGACACTGAATTGAGAGGCAGAGGCCTACCCCGCTTTGGGATTAAAAGGCGTGAAGTGTATTTATTTTTTTATTTATTCTCAATTCGATTCGATCGAGTCTACGCCTGGTTGCGTTTATTTTCATAGTGCGAACCGCCAGGATGTGCAACGACTTGCCGGAGTCTGTGTTTCCTGCGCAGTACAGTCTGAAGGTCTTCAAGTCGCGGGTGAATAGGTACCTAATGAACAAGTGTGCTCCATCGTGAACCACATCGCTGCTTAACATCGGGCAGGATGGTGGTCAAACGCTTGTTCATAGTGATAAAAAAACAGCAACAACTCGACCGGATCGAATTGAGAACCATTCCCTTAAAAGATTCCATCTTAAAAATACATTTTAAGATGGAAACTGCTAAGTTTCAGACTTAAAGGAAAGAGATTCTTTATTCTATCGTCGTTCGTCTTGGACTCGATCTTTTGTTGATTTTTAAAGAAAACTCCTTCCGCACCTTTTAAATAAGTCTATGACATAAAAAAAAAAACCGGTGTTATAACGCGGAAATCAACCGAAGATAAGCATTTAGTCGCGTTATAATACTAATTTTATACTTGTAATATAATATCAGTGCGGGTTTCTTATCATTAAAAAAAAGAAAAACAAGTTTTATAACATCCTGTCACTCTGGTTTCACTTTCCATACAAAGTTTGACAGTAATGACAGTTCTCAAAAAAAAACGTCAAAGAAAAATCCCCATTGATGAAACTTCAATGTATACATACATGCTTCAATGCTGAGATGTCACAGAGCAGAGTGAGAGGATGTCATAAAACTTTTTTAAGATGTATGAAAATGGGGGGTAATGTATGTGTTATGTGTGCGGTGTGCAGGAGAAGTTGCTGCTGGAGGTGATGTTCGAGATCCCGGGCTCGGACGTGAGCGGCGTGCACGTGCACGAGGGCTGCGTCACGCGCGACGAGCGTCCGCGCACCACGCGCCGCCGCGACCACCGGTACACCGAGGTAACACACACACGCTTCTCTTATAGTCGGCGTCAGCTAAGAAGCAAATTGTTGGATAAATGGATAAAGCCATGACTAATTTTTAAAGGAAAATAATAAACTGTACATCAAATTTACTAACCAACTTGCACACCTAAAAAGCCAAAGTTATCATCAGAATGGCAATTAGGTGTGCAAGTTAGTAATTTTGATGTACAGTTTATTATTTTAGTTAGGTTAGGTTAGACTTTTTTGATGCACGTTTAAATACTATCCATTTTTAAAGAGATGTAACAACCAAATGAATGGCGATGACATTTGTATCTCAGCGTTGAATATCATATCGCTTCTTACCTCGTTGTTGTCAATTAATAGAGATGTGATTTTTATTGCTCATGAATCGAAGTGACAACATTTAGATTATGCGGTTATATGTAAAATAAATATACTAAGCTCTGCAGCACGTATTATAAACGGCTAACAAATAGGTTTCATCTTGTCGAAACCTTGAATGCATTGTCTGTTGCTCATAAACCATTTATAAAAACTATAATTGAAGGTACCAAAACATCATTCATACATCGATTCTAAAATAAATCGAATCTTTCCAATATTATACAACACTATCAGTGTATGCATGTCAATCGACAGTCAGAATTTGCTTCTTACGTGACGCCGAGTATAGTTACGATAGGACAAGTGGCGCTAGCGCTAGCTGTATCAGGGGGAATTATTGTTAACAAAATGACCAACTTCGAGGAGTCAGCATTAAAGGTGACAGTAAACAAAAAAACAAATACACTTCACGTTCTTTAATACCAAAGCGGGGTAGGCAGAGTCACTTGCTAAGCAAGTACCCACGGTTCACCAAGCGTGTTTAACGCAACGTGACAGGGGTAAGCCCATCGCCGTTATAGGGTTCGCACACCTTGTGGTGTGCGGGTTTCATCACGATGTTGTCGTTCACCGTACAAGCGTCGCGTTGCGTACATAGGCTCTGAAAAAGAGTCCAATAGGTACACATCCAGTAGCCGGACTCGAACCCGCAACCTCCCGGTTGCAAGTCAAGTATCCGACCAACTGGACCACAGCCGCTCTATTCTTTAGGTTAGTTGTTTTATTAAATAACTTCTAAGCGACATCTAGATAAGATATTTTTGATGTTTGAAATTATATACTTCAATTGTTTGCGTCTGATTTGTAAGACATAGTCGGTGTAAAGTTGTATTGTAAGCTTCGTCGCTATTTGCCAAGAGACGAGAGAGTCCCGGTGTTGGAAAAGGACCCCGAGAATAAAACTTCTATTGTCTTCAATCGAGTGCCCGCTAAATTGTGAAGTGAAGTATTCTTCAATAATACGAAGAAAGGGCGTATCCATCAGTACATTTCGTTTTCACGAGAATATGAGCTTTATTACTGGGCTTATAGAGACGCTATGTGTATACAATACATTCCGGCACTTAGGGATCATAATTCTTCGCAGGAATTATGATTGGTGGCAGTATTGACATAGTAAAGTTCGTTATAGAAATCTCGGTCTTAGTACAATTTTAATACGTACTTGAATAGCACGTGCCAGTGACGTAAAACACTTAAGATAAATATATTAAAAGATTATACTTGCTGTTGTTTGATATCTCCGCATGTACCTAGTTCTAATTAGTGCTTTGTACATGTTATCTTATATTTTATTTGCATGGTACTGATTTCCTTATTGCTACTTACCATTTAATGTAGAAAACGTTATGAAGTTTTGTTGCTACCCTGCTATGAACCTTGAGGTTATTGAAAAAGGAAATAATTTGTATGTATATGGACTACGATTAATTTTCTGATAGCCTTATAGTATTTAATTTTACCTAAATAAATATAGGTGCTGAAAAATTAATGTCATTGCAATGAGATATTTTCTAAAAATGACGCTACAGTGTTCTATGTCTATCATCAACCGAACTCTTTGACCGAAACTTCTTCCAACAACTTCAATCAATACTAAAGAAGTGTCTCTACATGAGCGTCTGTGGTCCAGTTGGTCGGATATTTGACTTGCGATCGGGCTCGAGTCCGGCTA
>SJJU01029598.1:0-10372 GCA_012932125.1 Conopomorpha cramerella | reverse complement strand
GAGGTAATGTACGTATTCATCTCTTCATATCGTTATCCATGACACCTTGAGCGACCATGAGTATTTCGTGAGATCCGAAGTCAGCGATCTTTATCGCTTATTTAGGTCAATTTCCACAACGTTATACGGTTTTTATTTATGCGTATTACCTATCTCATCCACCTAACCACCAGCCTACCTATTCGTATACGTACACAAAACTGGGTTTTTTTTTAATTGAGCAGTTATATTATTTAAACGTAATTTACTTTTTTACATTTGGGTTTTGTTGACAAAAGGATCAAAAACAGAATTGAAATGTAATGTAATACGTAGGCGCGCATTCAAACAAAGTGACACCGGCAGCTTGCATTGGGTTAGCGAAAAACGTTTAAAAAAATAATATTTAAAAAGTTTGGAATCAAAGGGAAAAATGGCGGGTAAAAACCGTCGTTTCCTGTGGACAGGCCGGCGCGACGCGCATCCGGCCCGAAAATTAAAGGATTCTGTGCCAAAAAACAAATACGGATAAAAAATATAAATTTTACGGTTTACTTTTGTTAAATAAAAACGCGGGGAAATCGTCCGGTTGTGGCAGGTGGGAATTTAAATAATCTGACAGGGATTAAAGCGGGAAAGCAGCAACTTTTTCCCGCCGTTTGACCAGCGCGCGTGCTGCGCCTAGATTAGACGGAAATATTTATGTGTATTTGGCTTTTTTGTTGGCGTACATGTTACATACACACGTTTGCAAATACCTAATTAAATAAACTTTTTTTTTCAGGTTTCGCGCTGACCTGAACGTAACAAAACGTCCCGTTACCATATTTCTTCTAGTATCTACAATTTGTAGTTGTTGTGGCCTTAAGTTGCTAAGTATCTACCTATTTTTTTTTTCCTAATGGATAATGTTATTGAGCCTGTGTCCCGCGCAAGGTAAGGTAAGGTAAGGTAACCTATAACAGTGTCATTAATTTCTACGCACCTAACCTTTAAATGAAGAGTTTCATTTCATTTCATATATGTATTTATTATTTTATACAGCGCTCTTACAATGAAAAAACTCAACTTAACTGTGGGCATTTGTTTAGCAAGTACCTATAGTAATATCTGCCTACCTCGCTTTGAGAAAAAAGAATAATGTAAAAAGTTGCTTATATCGCCTCCGTGGAACCTTACGACTCTCGCCGGTAAGTGTTGCAGAGGTGGGTTTTATTGACTTTGAATTCATATGAATGACACTGGACAAAATGGTTTTGATGCACAACTTTTCCTGTAATTGTGGTCGTCATGCCTCAGAAGAGGGAGAGTTGGCAACAAAACAGGGATGGACAAAGATCAATTTGTATGGGGAAGAACAACGAAGACGTGTGCGTTGAAAAGAGGCAAAGGCAAGTAGACGCGCACGTCTCCAGAGAATGGCCCGTACGCCGAGAGGCAGGGGGCTTGGGTCGTGGTGGGCTTGTGCCTGATTCAACTTGACCAAATGTAAATACAGTCGGCCAAAATCTGGTATACCACCTCAATATTTAAACTCATGTCATTAAACATTCGGGTTCATTTTTTACTTGTCATATTATATATAAATTTTTCTTTTAGTGACACAGAAAGTGTCGTCAAAACTGATATACCAATTTCTTGGCCGACTGTACCCATGAGTCCGTAGCATGTTTAGTAGATAGCGTACAGTTAACAATTTATGCAAATCACAAATTATCCCCAAATAGCGACCTACCGACTTACATTACTTCAAGCCCGCGGTGTTGCCATGCTCACCAAAACCAATTTGAATTTAACATAGGGTGGCCACATCTTAAGGCGCGCAAATACCCTCAAACAAAACCTATGCATAAATTGACAATAAACATTCTATCTTTACTTGACCTTCGATTATGTGTAGTTAACTAGATTTAACGGCTCAAAATACAATTGTGGCTTTTAAAATTTTAAAGCTAAACAGTACAATAGTGAAGAACAAACATTCAGTATAATAGTTTATATGTGTTCGTGGTCCAAGAGAAATAAGTTTGTGTAAACAGAAGATTGTTTATTAGAGGTCAAGTTAGGCTCTACATTTTGTATTATAACTTGACCTGCCATTGCTTCAGTTTGATATGGAATGTCAGTCCTTTTGTGCGTATGATTGTTGTGATAGAGAAGCCACTATAGCATAGTGAAATGACACGGTGATTAATGGTGCGTTCCCTACATAATTACGATGGTATTGGGTGCGAGATCGCTTTCTTAGCGATTCTTAATGATCTGGGATTTGCGGTTGATTGTTCCGGAGATATCGCGTCTCAGAAGTGTTTATTTTGCTGGGGTTTGAATGAAGATTACGTTTTACTATTGACATTACCCACAGAAATGCTCAGAGTACTTTTTATAGGTACAGCAATAAGTATAAGTGCAAAATAAGTCAAACTGCGAAAAAATTATAAAAATCATGTCATATAGAAACATACATACATACACTTCACGCCTGCCTTCCAGAGGGATATGCAGAGACTACAGATCTCCATCTGTCACGGTCCTGACATACCCCTTTCGCTTCATCTACATTCATACATCATTTCAAACATGATCTCAGGTTTCGAGTAATTTCATTGCTCATAACCCTTGATCAAACAAAGTCACTTGACCAACACATACTTTGAACCTTATTGAATCTCTTCACTGAAATTATCTAAAGATTTCAGAGAAATATATCACATAAGGGACACTTTCCTATTTAAACAGTAAACAATAAATTCACCAAATCTAGCTCTACAATTAAAAGCTAGATTTTATAATAAACTTCACCCGGGTTTATGTGTCGGTTTCCTTATCGGTCATTAGAATAACAAACGTCATTAGAGTCCAAAATCCATCAGAAAAACACCTAACCTTGTCTGATTAAGGGATAAAGAAACACTTGAGTCGACTCGAATTTAAGGACAAAGATAATTTACTTTGTAGGTTTTTTTTTTAATCACTATGAACAAGCGTTTGACCACCATCCAAAAAATACAAGGTACAAAATTACATAAATCAGTTCATTATGTTAGACCCGATAAGGCATGTAACATATTGTTGCGGCTTTCTTGCAGCCGCGCGCCTGCCATTGCATAATTCTTCTATTTCATAGTTTTGATTTTGTTTTTTTTTCGATTCGTGTTTTTTTTTCTTGTAAATAAAATACTATTTTTCCATCACTTTTCTAAATAGTATTTTTAATAACATTTTATTATTATACTGTTTTATTCAACACAACATAGAATACAGTCCACTACAGTCCATTCAAAAGCAATTGAATATACAAATATTTTACTTAAAACAATAAAATACTCAAGTAGGTATCAATGGGACTCTTTTTAATAACATTTCCTTTGTAGGAATATATTTAGTTTTGATTTAAATTACCTCTAAATTAAAAGTTTTTAGAGATCTTATGCAAGTATATCAGTCTCTCGCACCCATATAATGTCCTAGTTTGGGGTCAGGTGACCATGAGTAGAGATAAATAAATACAATTCACGCCTTTTAATCTCAAAGCGGGGTAGGCAGAGGCACTTGCTTAATAAGCAAATGCCCATGGTTCACCAAGCGTATTTAACCCAACGTGACAGGGAGTGAGCCCATCGCCGTTATAGGGTTCACACACCTTGTGGAGTGCGGGTTTCATCACGATGTTGTCCTTCACCGTACGAGCGTTGCGTTGCGTACATTGGCTCTGAAAAAGAGTTCCAATGGTACACGTCCAGTAGCCGGACTCGAACCCGCGACCTCTCGGTTACAAGTCAAGTATCCGACCAACTGGACCACAGACGCTCCTAGGAATATATTTTGCTTGTAGGAATATATTTAGTTTTTGATTTAAATTACTTCTAAATTCAAGTTCTCGGAGATTTTATGCAAGTATATCAATCTCTCGCATCCATAGTACATCCTAGTTTGGGGTCAGGTGACCATGAGTAAAGATGTCCCGAGACATTTATTCCAATATTATTTCAACATCGCACAGCGCTAATGAAGAGTCATCATGAGGACGTATGTTTACCCGATGTCGGTATAAAAGGTGTTCAAATACACGAATGTATTTGTCCTCCCCCGCTCGCACTCCTCCTTGTACAGTCGGGATCACATGGCGTTTCATTCGATTTTAAAGGAGTTTTATTACATCCGATTTTAATTAACACAGCAGCCATGCATTCTTTATCAGTTAAACATTTAACTGGATCGTTGGTGTACATTTAAAAAAAATTGAGAGCTACACAAGCATGCTTTTTATAGTACTTTTATGTTTTAATTGGTCGTTAATTACGTAATTTCATACCCAATCTTTAATAATCTGTATTACTTATTACGTAATGTTCTGATTTACATTATACCTAGGTATATCCTAAGATTAAATATTACTCAACGGATCCGGTTAATCTGGATAACGCTGTTTTGCCATATCTAAATATATAAAAGGAAAAGCTTTCTGACTGACTGACATATCAACGCACAGTCCAAACGGAAAGAAGTATGAAAAATAGCCGTTGACCGATTCTCAGACTTAATCGATATATGTACGTACATAGTCAAAGTCAAAATGTCTTTATTTCATAATTATAAGTGCTATAACATACAGATATACAGTAGAATAACACATAGCTTGATGCACGTCATTTATGACTTTAAAAACAAAAGTAATCATCCCTGGTTCGAATTAATTTCTTTTACTGGCCAGAAGAACCGGGAAGAAACTGGCATCTTGTCAAATCGTCAAGGCTGACTTAATAATAATTTAATTTATACACATAATTTCGGTTCAGTCGTTTTGGAGTAGTTTTGTAACAAAGACCGCGACATTAATATTTTATACGTAGTAGATTTATTAATCGATCTTATGCAACGACTCTGACTGTACTAATATTATTTCTATGAATAAAATAACAATTATAAGTGATCCAACACTCTCCCTTGCGTTTTGTTCTCCCTCCTCTTCCATAGCACTAGACTAGACACGGACAAGTTAAAATAAACAGCCGAATATTCTGTCTGAGCTATCTATGTTTGACATTTCATATAGTGAAGAGCTCAGGTTTAGTGTAGTTTCGATATCATTCTGATTAGGTTAATATTATTCGCTTTGATGTTGTTTCAAATAATACCACTGGATGATGTACAGGCAGATTTAATTTTTAAAATGTTTCATGTCTATGAGAAAAGTTTAAGAAAAATCTACATACTCTATGCATATACTAGTAATAAGCATCAAGACTTCTTTTTCGTCTATTCAGAAATTATCCGGTTAGGCTAACAGCTTTGCGTGGAAGGGTTCGTGGATCCCGGACCCCGATTTTGACAATAGCTATTATTTTAAGTTTATAACAGAAGAACAGAACTATTTCCAGAAATTATGTAAGTTAAACTTTGACAAGGGATGTTCACGCCCAACGTTCACAGGTCAAATCAACAACACCAAAAAAAAAAAAAAATAAAAAACACTCAGGTACTTAAAGCCTAAAATTATGGACGAGAGAGATACGATATACCTCTACAATAGAGAGACGAAAGTGTAGAGATAAAAGTAGGTTATTTCTGATGATAAATTCATCAGATAAAAGTAGGTTATTTCTGATGATAAATTCATCAGATAAAAGTAGGTTATTGATAAATACATCAGAAATAACCTACTTTTATCTCTACACTTCATCAAACACTTTAAAAACAATCTAGTCAATCTAGTTTCTTTGCCTTCAAATCCCTCTTCCTTGTTACTTTCTGCGCCCTCATCATTTAACAATTTCAAGGTGCAGTCAAGGTTGTTTACGATTTTAGATCACCCTGTACACCATCAAGCGTAATCCCAGTTTGCTTTGCTCCGGCGGGTCGTCTATTTGACGTGGGATCTCATTCCTCACTAAACATCGCTGCATTGTAACGCCTCTGTCCACCATCGTCAATACATAAGGGAAGTCGCCTCCCGCAGGCTATCCCTATGCTTATATATTTAAATCTACGCAACGGATTTTGATGCGGTCTTGTTTAAAGCTTAATCAAACAAAGGCTATTATATTGCCACTTGACCAACACATACTTTGAACCTTATTGAATATCTTCACTGGAATTATCTATAGATTTCAGAGGGACACTTGCCTATTTAAACAGTAAACAATAAATTCACTAAATCTAACTTTTAAGCACATTGTTTTTACGTTTTAAATAACTTATAACTTGCTAATTACTTGCTTAATAACTTGCTAAAGCAAATACCCACGGTTCACCAAGCGTATTTAACCCAACGTGACGGGGGGTGAGCCCATCGCCGTTATAGGGTTTACACACCTTGTGGTGTGCGGGTTTCATCACGATGTTGTCCTTCACCGTACGAGCGTTGCGTTGGGTACATAGGCTCTGAAAAAGAGTCCCATTGGTACACGTTCAGTAGCCGGACTCGAACCCGGGACCTCCCGGTTACAAGTCAAGGATCCGACCAACTGGACCACAGACACTGTAAATTTGTAACAACTATGTACTTAATGTTCCACTAACATATCCCTAAGATTGTCGAGCCCATCATACATTTTCCGCTGATCTGTTCCAAACGTTTCAAGAGAACACACTAAAAAGCCACATAAAACATTAGATAATAAAGTTGTTTTTACTTAGCGTCCACTTTATAGGGAAATAATCGTAAAATCGTAACTTTGTCGTATCGTACGATATCGTAACTAAGTCGTAACGACATGCGCCCGATATCTATTTTACGAGACGCATCAAAAATAACGCACAACGTTTGGGAAAATGCTGATCGATATTATAATAAAGATAACAAATTCCCCATTTCTTGAAAATATTAAGATTCGATCGGCTTAAAACTTCGCCGCTGAAGCATGTTTGTTCGAATTCTATGAACGCTCAATGGAAGCGAACAGCAGTGGAACGCAAAAATCTCCGCAGGAATCGAGGTAGTAATAAGAATTAATCGATATATACTACACGATATGTACTTTCGTTTCATAACCATGACATATTTTTTATTTATTTAATTTATATAGTTAACATACAAACTACCTTTTTAGGATCAACCTAATGTGACAGTGTTGACAATAATTTCTACCCAGGATTTTTTTTCTTACAACTAAAACTTATGAATAAAACAAAACATTTAAAGTGACTTTTGTGAATTGAACCAACGAACATGTAAAAATGTCCACTTGAACACCTAACGTCGAACCGATTTCAACTGATACCTACCAGTCCACACTACGGTTTTTTTAAAGCTCTATATTTACTTATCATGTGACCTTTGAAATATCTTCATTCCAACAAAAAAAATAAATCATCAATATCCGTTCACAGGCGTCGAAGTTACCCGCGATCAAACGTAAAAAAAGCAATCTATGTACGCTCGAATTGAGAAAAGTAGTTTAAAACGTTAAAACAATATGGGGAAACGAAAGAAAAAAAAAATCAATCCCCATACAAAATGTCATCTCCTAAGGCAAAAATTTGTCTTTTTTGTATGGAGATGAAAATTTTTTTTGCTTTTCCCAACCTTGTTGTCGCCATAGTAAAAGTTGTTCCTATTGACGAACCCAACCACGTTTCCAAGAGCATTGCTCGGGATCTTTTTACACGCAGCATAAGACCGACCGTTAGCTAACCCGTCTACGACGTAGCTCGTAGTCAGCCAAGAAGGTGGCCTTTGCTACGACTAGCGTAGTCGACTTTTCGACAACTTTTCATGCGTAATAGCTATCAGCGTTATTGTAGATACTTTGGAAAGCCATACTTATTTAACATATCTCTAGGAAATACAGTTCATATAGATACAGCTACCAATCTATGAGCTCCTATGTTTTATATGGGTAAGTAAGTACTCCACCTAATGTTATGATCCAAACAAAGTATCAAAAACACCCCACACACGTCCCTCATCAATCTCCGATAATAATCTTCGTATCCATTTATTAGCGAAAACACCAAGGAGTGTATATTCAATAACGCCCAACCTCATTTCGCGATAAGCGGCCGTCAAAGACTTGTTTTTTTTTTCAGACCATCCCCCACTAAATGATGGAGCCGTGTTCCATTTGGCGTGTGCGCAAACATTTAGCGGTTCTTATCTCGGCTATTAGCAAGATATGGCTTCATTACGAGGAGAAAAGGTTGTGGGACGGCGGCATTGTGTTGCCGTGTTGCTGTTTTTCCCCAATGTCGAGGCTTTTTCGACGTTTTGTTGGTTGTATGGTGTTGCCATTTTTTTTTTGTTTCGCGCGCTCTCTTCTTCGCTGTGCGGCCTGTGCGGTTAGATTCTGTTTTGTTTTTTAATAGCTTTGTGGCGCAGCGATATAGATGTATCTAAGCTCTCGATTCAAGCGTTATATTCCTAAATACCTTAATGTGTTTGCAATAAATACCGCCGATGCGAAATTCGGTTAACGCTGACATGACATTAATTGATTACTTACTCCAAGTACACTTTGACACAACGTGTTTAGTAACCGCAAGCTAATGAAATAACACTTCATGAGCCGCCATTTCCTGCCTATACATTGACTTGTCGTGGTATTACAGCCCTTATTCTCATGTTAACAGGGGCGTGCCGAGTTGTGGATGTCATAATAAAAGGAAGGTATGACGTCGTCATGCGTGGGTCGAGGGAAATGAAGTGGAATCTTGCAGATAACGCTCACACGTGCACACGTGTGTGTACACAGACGGGTAGTATCTTTGTGTGTATGTGTGCGTGTCTTTGTGAACTATCAACATTATTTGAATATTCGCGGGTTGGTTTGGAAATGATTTTATGGCCGCCTCAGCAGTTTTGATCACACCGTTGTAAATTGTGGTTAGTGCCCATGAGGGTTGTTTGAACTGGTTAATAATGGCGGCTTGGGAATATTGCTTGTTATATATACAAAGCTGGGAGTTATGAAAATACCTCTGCTTACCTATATTTGCTAGTAAAGTCGTGAGTGTATTTTTAATCAGTTATGAAAGAACTACTATGACTGTATATTAGTGGTAGTAAGCTAGGGGGTAAGCCGGTAGTACAAGGCAAGCCTATGTCAGGCACATTAACAAATATTTTCAAGGAAATTAAGTAGCGTAGGGACTTACTATAGCTCAAATAAGTAAGACAAATAAGAAAATCTAAATACGCATTGGTTAAGCGCCTATTTTACACTACCGGCTTACCTTCACCACTACTGTATATTATATACCCACTTAGCAATAAACGCGTTATCACTTCATCATCATCATCAGCCCATACACTTATACAACGGTTATTACAGGTCTACAAGAACTGGTTATTCCGTATTTGACTGACAAGTTAAGTTGAGCTTTGTGTATCTTCGAAATAGCAATTCCGCCATTATTAGTAAGGCCCTTAATATGTATAGTTTACATTGAAATGCTGTGAGTGTTTCTGAAAAAAAAAACTAAGATTTTTAAAGAACGAAGATTAGCCAAAGGTTTTGCACTTAGAATGGAAACTTTTCTCAGTGAAATTATTCATATAAAACGTAGTTTATCATTAATACTGATCTAATGTATCGAGCTATCTTATTCTGATATTTATTAGTTGAAAGTAATAAAGCTTGAGTTAGAATAGGTCTAAAGACAAATAACGTTTTGATTTCTAAGATGTTCGTAAACAAATATAGTATTCTAAGTTCCATAGTGCACAAAACCGCATGTATTTATAGAGGTAAATGTTCAGCTGCAAAACCTGTAGTCTAACTAGTATGTCATAGGTTATTTTTTTATAATCCACACAAATATGTACAACATTATTTTCTCCCCAACAGCCACATAACAAATCTACAAAATAATGTTAAATAGAAGTCAAATAATTGTACAGACAGCACACAGGAAGGGGGCATAAAAGCCCTTTGGAAATATTCACACAGGGTTCATTAGGTGCTCATTTTCTAATCGCGCATCGTTCGCGTGTGTTCGGGTCCTTTCGGCCCGGCTCGTGCCCCGTCGGAAATGTGTTTGATGCTTCATTACGCGATTGCAAAATTGTTTGTGACACGAAAACGGTTTTGCGAAATCATTTTTGGACGTTAGACGGGTTGGGGCGGTGGTCGCGAATGCCGGATTTGAAAATTGATATAATTCACGTGTTTATTGTGTTTGATTTCATTTTTTTGCTGAGTGATTGTTTAAATAATTAATTACAAAATTTCAAAGATTTTTATTTCAGACCATGGTCCATAGGGTTAGTAGGTACAATTCAACTTAATTCTAATGTTAATAATACAATTTAATAATACACAATTCACAATTCACTTCTTATTTGCCCCGTGAAGTGTTTTGACCCAAGCAATGTACATTCATTGGTGTGTCAAACTTCGCCGCAAATATTCGCAAGAGGGCGTTGCCGGATGACTGCAGTCTAGATCTCGTG
>SJJU01029574.1:0-19082 GCA_012932125.1 Conopomorpha cramerella | reverse complement strand
GAATGAATTCAGTTTTTGTAAAATATATTCTTGATTGCAATCTTCTAAAATGTACTTGATCCCTAGACACTTTTGATGTGTGTATAAGGCTCAATATTCTTATTAGCGCGACATCTCGAATGTAAGAATCCTGTTGGCGCGCTCTTTCACACGAGTATGATAAATGTTGAAATACAGAGATGTACTCGTACCTATAGGCCAAAAATAAGAGAATCGCTTCGATTCACCTCGTTCCGAGTTGTGCCTAATACGACTAGGTACGTGAGGCATACTGAAAGTTTTAGGTTTAATAAATAAGAATAGCGAGAGACAGAAAATGCCTTCCAAATGAGTGCATTTTGCTGCCGTTCCAACCATTTGTAAATAAATATTGCTAACACCCTTTCTTAATACATCTTCAAAGCAATTATTTCAACGTACTAACTCACCGCAGTCTTCGTATGATATGTATGTTCAAAAGTAAATAAAATTAAGTAGGCTGACATTATAGATTAAACTAATCGATGTTACAGTGCAACCATTGTATCCATTTCCTACTGATGTTGTGTTTCGTAAAATAAATTCCTATTTTTTTTCTATTCGGCTAAATTGCGTATCACTAATGATAAAATATCAAACGTAATCAAGTAACTATTTGCATATACCCAACTTGTTTACAAACAATTTCTGACCTGTTGAGACCGTGCAGTAAAATGAAAAATCGATCGCTGTAAGCGTACATTTCCACTGACCAAACATGTACAAGAAAACATGGTTGACATTGTTGTTCGTTGAAATACGGTTCTACTTATATAAAACTCACTCACTGACTCATCGACGCCGAGCCCAAAGCCTCTAACCCTAGGAAGCTGAGAGTTTGCACAGGGGTTTCTTTTATGATGTTTACGAAAGATAACCATTTTTATGCTTTACAATAAAAAAAATCTAACTTCAGTTCAATTAATGTGAATACACAACAATCGGCCGCGAAAATGAACAGTGAGCGTGTATAAAACCATACCCTAATCTAGTAGCTTTTTTTTAATTTAGACACCTGTAATGTTGATGATGAAACTACAAAAGGGCTAATAAAGTTTATTCTAAACGTTCCTGGAAATTCTATGTGCGTTTATTATAAACTAGCGGTCCGCCCCGGCTTTCCTCTGGAATCACTCTCTGTTAAGAGAAACCGCATTAGAATTTGTTGCGTAGTTTTAAAGATAGGTACATACAGCGGGAAGCAACTTACAGTAACTTTTTTTTTAAGCAATTACTAAATGTATCGCGGCTGTGTATTGCACTTTATCCCGTTTCCGTGGGAAATTCGAGACGAGAATATGTTATTCGGATGCAAAAGCAATATTATATCAGTTTTAAAATCCGTTCAGTTTTTTTCATGTGTAACAAACATCCAAACGTCCATCCAAACTTTCGCGTAGCGGTAGGAAGTAGGCTAATATGTATTTTACATAACGCGCACACGAACAGGCGTGTGCATACAACCTAAGGCAGGTAAGTAAATGCGTTTGCATTCAACACGTTTACCCCGTGTATAAGGTTGCTGTTGTCGAGTACAGCACAGAGGCAATACAAAGGGTGTATTAACGGCGGTTCTGTTCCACAGCTGCAAGGCCAGGTGAGCTGGAATACTGTACAAATTGTACAATTTACACATGCATGTGTCAAATACAATTCGCCGTGTGTACAACACGTTATTAATTATTCTGCACACCATGTCTTATTTACGTCTAAATATGATTCATGTCATGTTTCATTGTAGGTATTAAATTCCGTGTACCTTTTAAAAAATACCAACTGTTTTGGACCCCTAGAACAAGTTAGAATCAAGATTACTATTGGTATTGGGTACAATTTTTTTACACGGGTGTTACAAAAATTTGAGTAGGTCAACGATCTCTATAGTACTAGCGTACTACACACATCAAGTGTCTAGGGACCAAGAACATTTTTAGCTCTAAAAAAAATCTAATTTATTTTAATCTAATCTTCTGGATGGGTCTCCTACTTAATTCCCCATGCCTGTATCAATGACTTATCACCACATTTTGATAAATTATGAATGATTCAGTTTTTGTAAAACATATTCTTGATTGCAATCTTCTAAAATGTACTTGATCCCTAGACACTTTTGATGTGTGTACTAGCGTACTAGATAGGGTGTCCCATACAAGGGGTTAGTTCCTACTCATCGTCGATCAGTCGTCTTGCGGCATCGATACCTAGAACACTCTACATCGATACGTCACTAACCACGCACATGCTAATGTTTACATGAGGTAAAAAAATGTTTTCTGTACCCCTCGATCTGTAAATCTTCGTTAATTTATAGCTTAAGCTATTTATAGTGTTTTCAAGTAAATAGTGTGTAATATAGAGCCCTAATTATTTGATTTTGAATTATTTAATATTTGACAATATAATAAAAACATGGGGAACGCATGCAAAATAGTGTCTCTTTCAAATGTACTTAATGACATGTATTAAGATTAATATTAAGTACGTAAATCAGATGGGTTACTTGCAATCTTGCCTTTGTACATGCAATTTTTCCATAGGGATGGCACTTGGCATCTTTATTTTCTGTGAATGTTCCATCTGCGTGTTGACTTATAAAATGCAGTTCGTAGCAAATTAACTAGATGGAATTAGTCGCGTTTTCTAGGAAAACGGAACGAATTTGTTACAGACAAGGGCCTGTCTATTTATTTAGGTCTACATTTTTTGGCCAGTGGAAATTTAGGGTCAGATTGGAACTCCGCTGTAAGTTATTAACACCCAAGATTTTTAGGTTTCAATTCCTTTCGGCCTTAAAAGTTTTTCTGGGCGGTACCTTGAAACTTTTGCTGTTGGTCGCTAAATTCGTGGCTTTGTGTTAATGTTATTTTTGTGACTGAATTAAGTAAAAAAAATGTTGGCAAATTTCCTACTCAAGTTTCCACAGAACAATGGTTAAAGCCTATAAAGACATTTTTGCAACTTTTATTCTTTCTGAACATTGTGTTTATTAAATTTTAATACTATTGTTGGTGTGTTGTTGAAAACAGAGTAAGTTTCATAGAGTACGTAGAAAGATGTAACTGAGAGCTTTATTTTATAAGTGTGAAGAGGTGTGGAGGAGCTTTGGAGATAATATTATGATTTCCCTTAGGTCACTTCTAGCTTGGCGAAAGTGCAGTGCAAGTTTTTATTTTTTTTTAATTTTTTAATTTGTTACACCAAAATTACAAGCAAGTAATTAAATAAAACGAAACGATACTTTACGACACGTCATATTCGGTAAAATAAACTTGATGTACTGTCAATGGCAATTGCTTAATAGGTGCCTCTGCTTAACCCACTTTGGAAATGTTTTTTTTTTTACTTTCACAGACGTCACTCTATTTTAAATCCTTCGGGGGCTGACTGTGTACCTACTGCACAGAACATAATCATTAATTCTAACTACGTCGACACAGGCCTTCTCTGTCGGAGAAAAGGTTAAGAGATGTTAACTGAGGCGGAGCGGAGAAGTATCATAGAACTTTTTCTCAACTCGTGCAACCTTCGTTCTTGCATCATTCAGTGATTTTCTCTGACAAATAGATAAACAACATTCTACGTTATATACAACACACCATACACAATGGAATGGAAAATATATTGACGATGTAAACTGTACCTACTGATATTTCAAAGAATATTTCCAAGCAAACAAGTTTGTTTATTGCTTATGTTAGAAGATGGCATTGAAACGGGTAGATCTAGGTCGTGCATAGAAAATCGATACAGGATCTATACCTAGGAGCGGCGGAAATGTACCGTTTGTGCTCCCTGCTTGCTATGATGTTTGCACGATGCGATGTTTCGCGTAATTTGTGCAATTAATCCTGTTGCAATCTCATCGACAGCTTGCCTGATAGGTTTCATGATCGATGTTCACGCATGCGATATGCGGTGCTCGTTTTTGTTATAAACGTCAATTAGCCGTCAAACTGAGCAAGTGCTATCAGTCTCGTAGTCAATAAATTGCCTGTGGCTTTCGGATATTACGCAGCACGTGTAATTGTGAATAAAATGCATCCTATTTTAACCGAATTTCCGTCAAAAACGTCGATAATTTTTTTTCTGTTATCACACATTTTTTTAAATTTCCAAGGTAAGTTAGTGGAATTAATGTAAGTGCTTACGTAATAATTATTTTCTAAGCGTATAAATATATTGTTATTTATCTTACCAACCTGTTAAAATAAGTTTTATTTATTAATTGTAAAATATTAAATAATGTTGGGCTGGTCCTCAGACTTTCACTGGCATCTTTTTCAATATGATACTGAGAGACAATTCGGTAAGTTCATGATTTGACTGAACATTGGACGGTGATAGTAGACAGTACGACAAAGATCTTTTGACGCGTTATTTCCGAAGATTCAGTGTAATTTTTTTCACTCATGAATTCCTTCCTGTGGTTCTGGGTTTGTTTTAGCTGCTTTGTTTATGTTTGTCTTCCGATAATGTGAATTATTGGTCAAAAAAATAAGAATCGATTGGTTTTAATTGGGTGCCAAACTTTTTATCCATACGATAAAATAACCTTGTCGCACTTTAGTAGAGTGTTTCTGAAATATTTCATTTTAACAAATTTCGGATTCGTTTCAATGTTCGCCTGTAAAAATCAAATGACTGTATCCGATGTATTGACTGACTCCTGTCAGCCAGTTCCCATCAAATTTTAGGCTTCATTGAACAAGCGCACGAAGAGTACGTATATATGTAAAAATACTGAAATAATTATAGTCATTGTATGGCAGCTTAGACTTTTGAGTTTATTTGAATGAAATTATTTATTTGTTAAGTCAATACATGACTACAATATTCTGTAAATATTTTGAAGCGTTCGTTGCCCAATTGGCTTCGATGCTCGCAAGCGATTATTACATGGATGACCGTTTATGTGAGGTCTTTTGTATACTATGGACGGTATGGTTAAACAGTGGGTACCGGCTACAGCTGTCTAGACAGTAATCGTTAATCTGTTGGGTAATTCCCTCAAAAAAGGAATTACCCCTTCTAATTACCCTCTTCCTTCCGTAAAAGCCGCACAAGCCAAACCAAATGGCGAACCCTGAGTCCTCCCTGGAAGGGGTTTGGTTGTTAATGTAGTAGAAGATTATGTGAATATTTTAAGGGACAACAGTTAGGTTGCTATGGTCAACGTCAGGCAAATACCTTCTATGAAAAAAAACGACGTTGTTGGGAGCACCATTCCATTTTTATTTAAATTATTTGACAATATACAGTAAGGGCAGGAAAATGATGATGATGATGATATTTAACAGTATTTGCTATTATGCTGACAGCAGAGAAACAATACCTACACAATCTATGAAAATGTCAATTGTTTAACTTTTACGGTTCATGAAATAGCTCGTCATAGAGCATCTATATGACGATTAGATCGATTTCGGGATTAGAACTATAAACATTATTCTATTGCATATTTCAACGCATCGCTCTCTAATTGCTAACTTTATTTCAAAAGTTGACTCGCTGGAAGCAAATGGAATGTTATTTCCCCGACTACGAAAACACACTGTGCATTCGGTTTAATGCAGTAGTTTGCACAATCCGCAGCGGCGGCGGCGGCGGCGGCGGCGGCGGCGGCGTCCGACACTGAAAATGAAACTCCTCATTTTTACCGACCTCGCTTAGTTTTTCTGAAAAGCTAACTTTAAAACCGTACGTTATAGAGGATAATGGACAATGGCTCTTGACCAATCCCCTTATTGTTTCTTTAAAGTCTTTGTTAGTGTTGTTATGTCCATAATTTGAAAGAAATAGGAACCGACTTCTTTCAGTAAATTTCATTCTCAGAACAGAACCAAATTTAAATGAGACCAAACGTGAAACACCAGCTTTCAATAAATGAATGATACTAATCGGTTTTCCCAATCAAAAGTTTTGAATGAATGAATGAATATACTCTTTATTGCACACTGTACATTACGAATGTAAAAAATAATACAATGGAAAAATTGCAAAAGGCGACCTTATCGCTCATAGCGATTTCTTCCAGGTAACCTAATTTAAAGATTACAGGAGCTTAGATTATAGGAGTTTTGAAGTAACAAACATAAAAAATACTACCCCATCAGTTTTGAAGCAGGTTATCCACCCCAAGATTTCTGACGTATGAGTACTTATTTCTAAATAAGTATTAAAACAGAGATAAAAAACGATTTCGTTTAACTGAATTAAGAATTGGTATTTTCTCAAAAGATGACGCTACTGACAATTGACACAGAAACCAGTAGTAACCTCTATGTCATAGAGGAAACCGAGTTAAAAAATGCCTCAGAAACTGTAATAATGTTTGTACTTATTAAACATTAAATTATCATCATGGGACGCCCACTGCTGAACATTTGCTTGCCCCATATTATATTTCATGTCTAATGCTATCTGCATCCATTGGCTCCAGGCCGCTGCCCTCAAGACATTTAAATGCCTAATGCGATTTCCAAATCGCGAACCTCTTACGAGAGAGAACCTTTCTGTCTAAACGGCCATGAGTTATAGGTGTGAGCTATTACTATGCTCTGTTCATTGCGATAAAAGCATATATTGGTAACGAAATGTTCTATTTAGCTGAACAATTGTCTCCAAAATTTTATGTGATTTTTTCCGCTACTGTACCTTTTGTTACTTTTCGACGTAGGCCTTCTAGCGGCACGACTTGTTTAGGTTGCAGTGTCATAATTTATTATCTGAATAAGTGTAGAGTAGTGATTGCAGTTACACGTAACAGTATCATAAATGTAACGGTGGTACCACATCGCCATGCAGGGCTATATAATGAACTGATAGAAATTAATGCTAAACAATTTTGTGATTACTTTCTGTATCCCGGCGGTGTTACCCGCAATTTTTCTCTTTCCCACGGAAATTTCGAAATAAATTAGAATTATGTGTTAATCCAGGGTACCAGGCAATTCCAAAACGAATTAAAAAAAAAAACCTTTACAGCCGTTTTGGCGTGAGTAAAGTTTGTTACTTTACTACGTAGACACACAAACATTAGCCTATATAATACAAATTATTGTGATAAAAGACTTAACAGGGTGTTACACTTTTTAGTACCTAGATAGGTACTATAAAGTAAAATTTATTTGCACAGACAGAGGCCAACTGTTGCATACCAAATGCTATCTCAGTACCAATTAGCCGGCGGTAGATCTAGTTTCCGCTAGTTTTGGTATCATTGTTAGCCAAGTCGTGGTCAACCCGAACGTAACTTGTAGCATATTCTATTATTTAACACCTTCGTTATCGCAGAGAGATGATCTATCGTCTCGCATCCATGCGAGCGAGAGAGCGGGATGTATAGCACAAACTTCATTGGGAATACGCCCGTATAACAGTTTAGTAGCACAGGACTGTGGATTGGTTCCACTGACGTCACTACCTCTCGCGTTGTATAGCCGGACAGTTACACCTTCATTGCTGAAACGAGGGCCCCTTACACGTGGACCCCAGGTCCACTTAGGTGACATTTTAATGAGCATTTAGTCTCTGTCAATATGTCAGGATTATGGAACCTTTTAACGTCGAAAGCGAAATTATGGATATTTCAAACTGTTCAACACGCTAATGGCTATATTGCGATTATGAAATAACCGCCTAAGAGCAGGTCGTGTCACACTTATTGCAGGGTTCCATAGTATCTTGAGTTAAGTTTTAGTATAATCTAGCGTTTGAATACATGATCGGATATTGTTATTTAAAACTGTTCTGTGCTGATTTTTAATTTATTATGTAATAGTACCTACATAATAAAAAGTAGGATATTTTCGGCAGTGTTTATGCTGCCGATGGAATTTTCCGGACTGTTTATTGGGGAATGGGTAATTTTCCGCACGTTGCACGTCGCTCGCCCGTCGCTTTGACATGGGTAGTGCTTAGGCAGTCAGTTGTACTCCAAACGGATCCCTAAAAGTCGTTTAAGTTGCAGTGAGCGCTTTTAATTAATATCAATGGCGACGTAGTTTATACAGACGGCGTTATTCGGATCCACCTTCCAAGTCAAACTCAACTTTGGTCAATTATCATATTAGGTCGTGCTGTATTATTATGTTCGATTAACGAAGGACTAATCACGTCGTTTAATGTACATTTTACAGTTTATATTTTGATCTTCCGTGCATTTTACCTATCCTCAAGGAATTTTGGTACACGTTTTAAAAGCATGGACCTCCAGAATACTGAAATACCTATCAACCAAATAAAGTTTCATTATGATAATTACGTCCAGCCGTTTGGGAATTGTCGTTTTTTAACGATCCTACGTGAAACAAATAGAATTTCGGGATAAAAGTTATCCTAAATGTTATTCCAGTGTAAAAGGTATCTTCGTGCTACATTTTATCAAAATCTGTCCAGCCATTTTGACGTGACAGACAGACATTTTTTCCAAAAATATGAAATTCGGTTTTTTTTCGTAAAAAGAATCAATGTACCGTTTTGGACCCTGAACAGTTTTATTAAAGAATAGATAGATAGAAAGAATAGAAGATACAGATTATATTCAATTATATTCAATTCAAATTCTCGGCTAACGCGATAAGCACGACGGAAAACGTACATATAAAGTATTTTTAGCTCTTTGAATATTAAGGCCACTTTTAGAGACACGCGGCGCATGGTTAACGACACTAAATCGCCTACACCGACTAAACAATTGTTCGCAGGCGGATGGCCTCAGTAATTATCGCTCATATAATTGACGGTCGATAAATCGAAAATGTATGAACCCAAATGTCACCGCGCTACGCTTCGCGTGTGCCTAAAAGAGGCCTTAGTAGGTATTCAGAATACATACAACAGAATGCAATTTTAATTTATAATTACACAGTACAATACAGTTTCTCATCGATATTGTTATGTGCGAAACAATTTTCCGCCTAAACCTTCTATGGAAATATGCAGTAATTTCTGATTGAGGTCTGTCAATATGCTAAATATCACATTAGTTAGCTGTTGACACAATGCGCTTCGGAGAATCAAGTTTTCAATGAAATCAAAATTTGGCGGAAATAAATGAAAGTACCCCTCAATGCCACGTGGGATTGTAAGCCAGAGTTTGCGTGTGCAGTGAAATTGAGTAAATTACTGTTGAACCTGAAATTTACAAGATTTTCACTTACAACGAGGTCCTTATCAAATCGCTTTTATGTTTGCTTTTTGTATGTATAAGCCAATTCTATATGAATATTACGACTCAATATTGTTCACCGGGTATATAGGCGCGAAAATAATCAAAGACAAGCTCGACCTTACCTTTGTTATTTTACTCGACGTTTCGACGCAGTTGCGGTGAACAATATTGAGTTATAATGTCTGTGCGCGTTTCATTAAAAAAAATATGAATTTTATGGTTCTTTCTTCATATTCTTGATACATTGTTATGTTAGGACAATGTACAAAAAAAAAATGTCCTGGTTATCGACATTTTCCAAAAATAACTACCTACTGCCATAATATAGTTTTTAAGAGTGTAATTTTTCAGTAGGCATACATATTTTGCCTCACAATTTTTTGTCAAACCAAATTGACTCTTATTTTTACGGTACAAAGTCCAATAACTGCACATCGGGTAATGGACATACGCTTTGTAACTGTACATGTGAGGGGCCTCTCCAACGACTTGTGGCCCAAGCCAACATCACCTGCACGTTGATTTATGGACGTGTCGGACCCCACCCGGCTCCGCACGTGAAAAGGAACACTGGGATAAACACTAGAAGGAAATTGTTGAATAGTTGTCTATTTTCCGTTGGTGTGTATTTTATTTATAGAAACAAAAAAGTGTTTCTGTGAAGCCTAGACATCATCATTAGTCGACAGTGTAGTATTTTTACATTATCTTCTGAGATATGACGCGTGTACAATTAAGCATGTAGGTTAGTAGATATCTTTTCGAATGTCCGTTATTTTATTAACCGTATTTGTACGGATTTATATTTGCAATTCCAGGAACTTAATGTTTACTCTTATTCGGCAGCAATAAATTATTACTGAACAGACGCCGTCAGCTCAAACAGTATGGGTGACGTCACATCTGCACAAATTTATTGATGCCGCAAAATGTAAACAGGTAGTTTCGGAATCGGAATACAAAAATAAGCAATTAAAAAATACATTGAATTGGTTATTCCCAAACAAATTATTAATACATGCTTTTCATAAAGAAATAAACAGTCCACTTCATTTATCGTGTTCAATGTCAATTTGTGCATTTAGCTTCGCACTTGCACTGTCTCAAATAATGGCGACGAACACTTATCAACTAATGTCGCTATTTGCGTTTGTCCAATACAATCTGTTTGATTCCTTCAATTTCATTGGTTCCTATAAGTCAAACACAAGCAGCGCCATCTGCGTTCAGCTTCTCGTTTTCTTCCCCATTGGCTATACAATCGCCACCGGCCAATCACGCGACGTTTGCCGGCCGACATAGGTTTAGATCACTCACTCATTTCCTATTCTCCAAACGCACACAGTGGCCGATAGATACGTTGGAGCATCGTGCAATATCAATACAGACCACGGATTGAGGCCGAACCGATGGGCAGCTAATTACTTAGATAGGATAGGAACACTGGCAACGCCAAACATCTTTGTTGGAATTTCGGAGTAAACTCGACCATTTGTGCTAACAGTGATGGTCTTTCAATTCACACAATGTACGGATTAGTTGCAATACAACTCGTGTATCGACATAGCTTATCTAAATTAGCAACATTTCATTTTCATAAGCTCGTCAAAGGAAAAACCGCGTCGGTATTTACCTTTCAGGATGCTGTACTAAAAAAAACCACATCTTTTTCCCTGCGCTAATCCGGAGAAAATTGAGAAAATATGTATGATGACGTCACTGGCATGTGCCTAAATGTGTCCATGTTCCAAATCCATGTTGAAGGTTAATTATTTTTAGATTGAATTATTAATCGTATAAAGACATTATTAATTCTTTTGCACAAAACAATGACGCTCACGTATCGCTCATATATCGCTCACGCAAGCCGGTTTTCAAATAGAAATTATGAATGAAAAGTACTATTGGAATATTAATTAAAAATACGGGTTATCAAACTTTTTTTTAATTATTTCGCGAAAAAATTACCTACATATGTACAACAAAAAAATTTGACAAGGGGTTACCACCCTTGTCTTGTGAAGTCCCTAAGTATTGCGTTTTTCAATGCAACAATGCGACAATTTATGAATTAATTATATTATACATAACTAATGTTGTAACTGCAAATCGCTTAACTCGCGGAACGCCCGCGGGGCAAGACGTACGTGGGCGTGAAGGAACTCTGAGACCATTGCGGGGTTGAAGACACGCGCTCGGGGCGGTAAACATAAGTGACAACAGTCGACCTATTTGGTTACGGACGCTCGGAAAAAAATGTAAACGAGATAATTTTGCAAAGATATTTCACAGGTTTAACGATCAATTTATTTTTCTTATAAAATTATATAGCAAGCCGAACGAGGTAAATAACATTTACCTACTCTTAATTTTAACAAGAAAAATTTCGCCTTAAAAGGACCTGGCTTTTAAGGCGAAATTTTAATAAATTATTTTCAATTTTATAATGTTTTCCTATCACCATTACTATCGGTATGTATAAACTTACGTACCATTATTTCACTAATATTAACTTTTTATTTCCATTCAAATATTTTTCGAGATTAATAGATAATAAGTATAATGAGTTGTGTACCTCAACTCTCCCCCACCTACTTCTAGCCCCGCGGGCGTTCCGCCAGTTAAATGGTTAGCCTAAAATGTTCAAAATTGCTATTGGGATGGGAAAAACATCTTAAACATTGTTTTTGCAATGCTCTGCCTGTTATTATATACTTCATTAATTTACTAAAAAGGTCCTATTTACATATGTAAGGTCGCGAATTAGGTAATACTATAATAGATTTACGGTCGGCCAAGAAAGTGGTATAAAAGTTGTTACGACATGTGTGTTAGTAAAACATCAAGTAGGTGGACTTGTTTTTGTGACAATTAAATACTGAATCGTAATGTTTAATGACATCCATACGATTGGTCAAACATAACTCAACTACCTTTTTAACCTTTTACACATCTATACTAATATTATAAAGCTGAAGAGTTTGTTTGTTTGAACGCGCTAATCTCAGGAACTACTGGTTCGAATTGAAAAAATATAAATATTTTTGTGTTTAATAGACCAATTATCGAGGAAGGCTTTAGGGCTATATGTTACGCTGCAACTATTAGGAGCGAAGAAATAATGGAAAATGTGAAAAAAAACGGGGAATTGTTCAAAGCACGCACAAACAGCTGTGCGCTGCAACGCTCAATATACCAAAAATCTTAAAATGACATAAAATAATGTTCACGAGAGTATTTATATCTATCTTTTAAAATTAACTCACTAGAACCGTTTTTATGGTAATCAAATTTGGTCGAAATTAATGCATTATTTGTTGTAATATTATAAAAAGGAAAGATTTGTATGGATGGATATTTGCAACAAATAAAAGGTACTTGATGAAGGAACGACAAAAAAAACGCGAGTAACACCGCGTGGTACAGCTAGTTATCATATATACATAATATATTTTTATTATCATCACAATGTACTACGGTAGGCAAGTAAAACACTTATATTTAATTCGTTGTTAGCTTATATGTGGGGCATACTGATAGTTTCTGGATTCTAATAAATATTCAATTGGAAACATATTTATTGTTTTTCGAAGTATTTTCCCCACAATCAATGCATTTTTGCATTCTTTGAAACCATTGTGTAAAACATTAGGACCAGTCTTCTTTGGAGATCTATTTAATGGCCTCGTGGAACGCATTCTCCGCTCACCGCCACTTCAGGACTTGTAAATCTTGGGCCTCGAATTTTATCTTTAGTTTTAGGAAACAAGAAGAAGTCGTATGATGCAAGGTATGGACTGTAAGGCGGATGTGTCATAAGTTGTACTTTTTCACTCTTCAAATATTGGTCAGCCGGGCGGAGTGCGCGGACGCGTTGTCGTGGTGAAGGACTACATCGCTCCGAGGACGCCTTTCACGAACTTTTCCTAGAACTATGGGCAAACATTTGTTTGTATACCAATCCGCGGCTACTGTAATCTGATTTTCAAGTGCTACCGTTGCATAATGGCCTGTTTTTACAAAAAAACGAGGCAACCATTTTCTTACCCGTGCTTCGACTTTTCTTGACTTTTGTGGGTAAATCATCAAAAGGGAAGACCCATTCTGCGATTGGCTTTTCCTTTCAGGTTCAAAACAGTATACCCACGTTTCGTCACCTGTCACGATATTATAGACAGTCATTTATTGCCCTTCGTCATACTTTGATATAATTTCACCGCACCAATCCATGCGTAGTCGTTTTTGATCTTTTGTCAAATCGTGCGGTATCCATCGACTGCATAACTTCCTTACGTTTAGATGTGCATGTAAAATAGTTTAAACTTGACTCATTCCAATCCCTAATGCAGTCCGAATTTGCTCACAGGTAATTTTTTTATCAGTCATAATTAATTGCCTCACAGTGTCTATGTTAGTGTCGGTAACAGCTGTTTTTGCAACAAAGGTTCTACGATTCACCAATAAAGTTGTTGAGGTAGAAGTTCATATTAATGTTGTTAGACAAGAACCATATTTTTGCCTTGTCACATTTTTAAAGATACCTTATTGATCATTAATTAATATTCGCATGAAATGTCGTCAAAACTGATAAAAAATCTCTGGTCGACTGTACCTAGTAATTAAGTTTTAAAAATAAAAATAAGTACTTACGTAACTTAAATTAGCAACGTCTATCGTCCTGGGGGTTGTTGCTCGACAGTCTGGATCGGGCAATGACGCCGAGATTAAAGTTCTTACCTCATTGCAATAAAATCATATTACACGGTATTCTATTTTCACCTTAACAAAAGCAAAAGTCGGCACAGATTTCCACGAATATTGATGTCCCTAGTGTTATAGGGCAGTTGACGCTCTTTTTTGTCAGTTTTCGCTCCATCCCCTTGTTTGTATGGCATCCCAGAAAAAACAAAAAAAATATATTTGCCTCTTCGATTCCGTAATCAACAATTGCACTCAGAATTTTCGTTATAAAAAAATTCCTGCATATATTTCATACGCGAACCTTTCAGTCTTTGTTAGCTAACTATGGCCTTCCATAGGCATTGAATTCCAGTGTGAATACAGTTGGACAAGGATCTTTAGCGCGTGAGGGCTGAATATAATTGTCAGTTCTCGTCACTCGTGTAGATTTATTTTCACGCATTAATGGTTTGTTTTTAAGCGAATTCAAAAACGGAGGCCTCTTAATGCGACCGTATATATGTCATTTTTATGTTTGTTCGCAGATAATTGGGTCGTTTATGAACCGATTTTGATGATTCTTTTTTTGTTGGAAAGAAGATATTTCAAAGATGGTGGTCAAGGAAAACAGGGTTTCAATATGACTGACCAGATAAATCAAGGGCAACTTTAAACAATCGTAGGAGCTACTAATTGGTACTGGATTGAGTCCGTTATTTCTCTATACAGTCATGCTTGCATTGTCATAAATAAAGCATTATCCATCAATAATAGACTCGAATTCTTGTCTTACAATGAGTACGTCTTTTTAGCCATGTGCTGTGTGAACTAAGAAAGCGGTCAATCATTTTTGTTTACGCTTCATGTGTCACTAAGACATTATCAAGCTAGAGTTCTTTGTAATATCGTGACAAGTAAAAGTGAACCTTAATGTCTAATGATATTCTTATGAGTTTCAACTTTAGGGTGGTAGACCAGATTTTTGTGCGACTGTACCTATCTCAATCTATTACTGTCAGTTATCTATATAAAGAGACAGCGAAGGCATGTAACATTCAAACGAACTCAGGATATTCGCGGAATAAGACTAGAGAAAGAGATATTGGATTCTTTGATTCTCATTTTTCTTTTCAATATTCGCGACCATTTTTGATTAAATAATTTTAATAAGATGAAATCAATGCATTAATCTGCTATTTTGATGAATAACCACAGTGACAAAGTATTATATCGATTGAAAGGCTATTATATTCGATTTGATTTACTGTCGCGGTTACATGCTGTATCGAACATTGAAATCCGTAATTTCAATGAGTCTAGCCATTGACTACAACTAGACTGACAACTACAAATGACACTTTATTTTTAATGTGACGGACTAATTTGAAAGTCCCTATGGGTACAATATAATGATTTATTCCTATGTAAGTTAAACTGAAAATTGAATACCAACATTTAAAGATTGTCATCGCGTATAATATACTCTAACTTGATTGCAGCAGAGCACAAAATTATGTGAATAGAAACTGTCAAATTGTTTCGTCGTATTAAAAAATAGACTACATGTCCCTGGGCAACTTGTTGAATGAAAATATCTATTGCGGGTACGCCACGCCTTTTATTCCGACAGCGGGGTAGATAGAGGAACTTGCTAAGCAAATGCTCCCCCGGTTTACCAAAGTTATTTAACTCAACGTGACAGGGGGTGGGCCCATCGTCGTCACAGGGTTTACACACCTTGTGGTATGAGGATTACATCACGGTGTTGACCTTCACCATATGCGTTGCGTAGCGTACATAACTCTGAAAAATAGACATATTTATCACGATAATAATACGACTTTTGAGATCACTGAGTACCTACCTATCCAATTTTAGTGATACCTGACTTTATAATATTTAAAAAAATATTACAGTTCTAATAACTCCAACCTTGCATTCACTGAGGTATATTTCATTGCTGGAATAGCTACCTCTATTACAATTCACCATGACATTGCACACAATTCATTGTTTGTTTAAAACGCTCGGGTGAAAAGAGTTATTGTTGGTAGTGTTGGTTAGAAGTATGATAATACGATTTACGACACAATTGTGAGAACAAATTGTTTACTCATTAGGTCGAGCGTATGTGACCCAGTGGTTGCACGGGAACTGTTCTTCCAACTGGGAAGATGTGAGTTCGAGACTGGCTGAACTAAGCGTATACAAATTTGTCACATTTTCAGAGCCTATATACGCTACGCAAATCTCTCATGCGGTGGAGGAAAACATCAAACTGAAACCCGCATAATACAAAGTGAGTGAACCAACAAGAACAGCGATAAGCTCCATATCACGTTGCGTTAATTATGCATGATGATCCACGAGCTTTTGCTTAGCAATTGAAAACATTTTCGAGCCAATATTTAATACTTTTTATGACTTCATGTCAAACTAGAAACCTTAAATAATTGTAGCCACGACGCCTACAAAATAAATGTCACTTTCCCTCGTATTTAATCCATTTTGCGACGATACCTTCAAAATAATCAGCTTTGATGCGAAGTAGAATATTTTGATCAATTCTGACGCATATAATTCTGCGCTCAAATAACTCTTGTCTCGCCTCCTAATCGTGTTTGTGTAAAAGGGACAAACTATGCTTACTTATGAACAAGTGTGCTCCATCGTAGACCACATCGTTGCTTAACATCAGGCAAGATGGTGGTCAAACGCTTGTCCCTTGGGTTAAAAAAGTTATGATTTATCGTGAAAAAAAATATCATGCACATCTTTAGTAACAAATGCGGGGTAGGCAGTGGTTAATGCTCACATTTAACCAATCATAAGGCATGCGCATATCGACGAAAATATAGATATTATCTAGAATGTATCGTATCAAGTTATGACTCAAAAACCACTATACATAGTAAATTGATCGACGTGATTTATTTCATATTTCCATTTGGCTCCCGTTATCCCGCTGAATGAAAATATGCAGCGGCGCCCGAGCTAAGTGAAAAATTAACGTTGACAACATTTCCCGTTCGCAGTTCCGGTGCCGGATGTGACACAGAGCTCCCGGAGAACATTTAACGACGGGTTATTTTTCAGCTTGGGATTAAAAAAAATACGCACCTGAATTGTTTTGTAGTCGCACTCCTAAAACTTTTCAATTTTCGTATCTATAAGTAATGTAAAAAAGAAAGCTAAGCAAAACTCGAAAACAGATGCACCAATTTCTTTCAGAATATTTTTTGTGCTTATTAATGTCAGGAGAATATTCCTATAAAAAGAATAAAATTGCGCCGGAAATTGTACTTAACGATACAGATGAAAATTCTCGGAAACCGTATTACGCTTAATTTGACCTAAATAAATACACTTTTCCCTCTTCTCGCTTTTTAAACACTAATTAAAAATATATATGTCTTCAAAGTTCTCGGAACTGAGTAATATTTGTATACATTAAAGATACTTAATTAAACGGTGATATCTATTAAATAACATCGCAATTAAATTTCCTGTGAAATTTCAAATATATAAGTTACTATCCCGAACTCCGCATAACATGGTCCACTTCATTATCATCATCACGACCGCTGGGAAGCCGAAGTGTGTTTCGCTTCAAAGGATTTCAAAGCGTGAGCTTCTAAGGAAGAGCTATGATCCCTTTTCTCGATCCCAATCGATTCCAGGTCCACTTATTAATTAATTATTTAATTATGGTTTACCTGCTCACTAAGGAAACCAACACCAGCAACACTCAGTGAACCGTAACATTTAACGAGTGTTTCATTTCCATCTTGATAAATTCAAAACGGATTCCTCAGTTTAACTGAGGGATAAATATAAGGGGTCACAATTTTCTCGGATGTAACTTTAACCTGATAGCTAGCTGTTTTATTGGGTCGTGCAACTCTGCAATGAGACCGACGAACCCTCGCCTGCCCGTTGCAGTAGTTTAAATAACCCTCTCTCGCGTTGCTGGACACTGTAATGGCTCCACATTGATACTAACTCTTTCTGCTAATGTTGCTGCAACATCTGCTGCTGTGCTGTGTCAACTTTAGAAATGTACTGGATGTTTTCTAGGTGCCCGAGAGAAAGCTATCATATGTGTATATCTATACAAATATTAAGTGCTACACCAATAATTCACTATTAGTTAAACCGAAAGCTCAACTTAACTTCAAGAATCCGATTCTTGTGATCTATCTATATACATAAAAATGAATCGCCGTTCGTTAGTCTGGCTAAAACTCGAGAACGGCTGAACCGATTTAGCTAATTTTGGTATTGAATCAAACGTGGAAGTCCAGGGAAGGTTTAAAAGGTGTAATTCTTCCAATACGCGGGGTACAAAGGCGACTTCCTATGGCAATACAAATGTTTGCCGGGACAGCTAGTTTGATATATTTTTTAATACAGATAGCATGCAATTGGAGAGGCCTATGCAGTAGCAGTGGATAAATATGGGCTGATAATGATATAGTTTTTTTTATTCCCAATAGGAGCTGGTGGACATAATGCTGAAGCGCATCGATCAGGACCTGGACGGCGCGATCAACTTCCAGGACTTCCACACGTCGGTGACGCACACACCCTCGTTGCTGGAGTGCCTCGGCTACTGTCTACCGGAGCGGACCGCCGTCTACACGTTCATCGCCACCTGGTGCCCGAATTGGGCCAAGATGTAAAACTACGTCCATTTATACTGGAGATATGTTAACACATAAATAAAGTAACGTTTTGTTAATGTAGCTGACTGTTTAGTATGTACTATGATTTTAGAGTCGTGAGAAATTTCGTTTATCTAAATCTTCTCCTAATTAAATATAGGTATATAATTAGGAGAAGACTGACTGACAATCAACGCACAGCCCAAACGGCTAAACGTAGGAAATTGGAATTTGGCAGGGACTTATCGTAGGTACTAAGAAAGGAACTCCCAAAATGGAACAGGAAATCAGGAAAACCTGTTTGTTTGAAAAGTCTAAACACAAGAAGTTGAGGCTTGAAATTCGGCGTGTAGGGTAATAAAGCTCACAAAAAAGAAACAAAATATTATCGATTCAAATTAAAACGCAGTGGCAGGGGGACATAGTGAAAACTGTCCTCAACAGTATTCTTCATCTCGGGCGTCATCCCCACCACACTCGCATCAGTCTCACTACACAGCATTCACAAGATCACATACCTACGTACTCTTACAAAAAGCAAGTCATAC
>SJJU01029565.1:0-13475 GCA_012932125.1 Conopomorpha cramerella | reverse complement strand
CCAAGTGATAATATGCCTCTACGAGGCTGCCACCATGTCCGTCCAAGTACAAAATCAGCAGACACGTCCCATACCATTGCATCGAGGAGTGAGACAAGAGGATGTTATTTCCCCGAAATTGTTCACAAATGCAATGTAGGGTATGTTCAAGACGCTGCATTGAAAAAGACGTGGCATCAACATCAATGGCGAACACATCTCTAACTTGCGATTTGCAGACGACATCGTCATCATGGTAGAAACGCTGCAGGACCTTCAACTGATGTTGAATGACCTAGCTGATTCTTCTCTACGGATCGGCCTACGGATGTACTTGGATAAAACCAAGGTCATGTTCAATGAACATGTTCTACCGGAACCGATTTCAGTACACGGCACCGTTCTCGAAGTCGTTAAAAAATACGTACACCTTGGGCAGACATTGCAGTTGGGTAGAAATAACTTCGAGGATGAGGTAAACAGAAGAATTCTGCTGGGTTGGGCAGCATTTGGGAAGTTACGTCGAGTCTTAACATCAGTGATCCCACAGTGCCTGAAGACAAAGGTCTTCAATCAGTGTATCCTACCTGTAATGACATACGGAGCGGAGACGTGGACACTGACGGCACGGCTGGCCCACAAGCTCAAAGTCGCACAGCGTGCTATGGAAAGGCTATGCTCGGCGTTTCTCTGAAGGATCGAATCAGAAATGAAGTGATCCGACAGAGAACCAAAGTCATCGACATAGCTCATCGTTTTAGCAAGCTGAAGTGGCAGTGGGCCGGCCATATCTGCCGTAGAACCGATGACCGTTGGGGAAAACGAGTTCTCGAGTGGAGACCGTGTCTCGGCAAAAGGAGTGTAGGACGCCCTCAGGCAAGGTGGACTGATGATATACGCAAGATGGCTGGCAGAAGCTGGATCCGAGAAGCCGAAAACAGATCACAGTGGCGTGCAATTGGAGAGGCCTATGTCCAGCAGTGGACAAGTATGGGCTGATGATGATGATTTAATAAATTATTTTCGTTATTTTAATTTCCTATTTAAAAAATTCCGTACACGTTATGAAGCTCTTTTCTCGGTGCAGGTCTTTAAATAGGTCAGTACAGTTGAATAATATCAATGGTACTTCAGAAATGAGTTTCGACGACCGCCTGGTGCAGTAACCGACGTTATACAGTATAATTCAAAGGTACTATTCAATAGCGGGCACAACGATTGCGTCGATGCTGCTACACGGATAATTTCTATGTTTTCATTAGTAATTAGTTGACTATCGGCAGTTACTGTCGGAGGCACGTGAAATAGCACCATAAAAAACGTAGATACCAGTCATACAAGAGCGTTATAGTCGCGTGTCGTTGGCCGCAATTTGCATGTGATGTCGGCAGCTTCCTACTGAATAGCACCTTTAAGTATAACCATGCTATATCGTGCCGGGTCCGTGCCGGGTCCGAGCCGGATGTCGGGATTATATTTTGATCGAGAATCAGACAACGTTCGGAAACGGTCGACACTCGGCTCAAACCCGGCTCGGTGTTGTGTGAGTCATCCTTCAAGAGGTGCAAACAGGGGATTTCTTTGAGAAAAAAAAAGAGCGAGTCCAAAGACGAACGATCATATAATAAACTCTCTTTCGTTTTCAACTATTGTCACTTTGATATTATTAATCTTTGACAGATTAGTATTTTTTTTTTAAATTAGCGCATCGAAACATACTCTTCCAAGTTATTCCACTGGTGCCATAGTACTACCTTGTATACATTTGTACATATTTTAAACCAACGTTTAAGTTTAGCTTCAGCGTTTTCCGCTAGACGATGATATGAATGATAATAACAGAGATAAGTTAGATAGAGTTGTTCAGCACAGAATTAATGAATATGGGCCAGATCTGCACGTACTAAAAATGTTACATCCCCAGTACGCATGGTGCGTGAGCAATTATTAAATAATAATAATATTTTTTTTATTTCAGGCAACTAAATATACCTTATACAGGCCCATAAAATAAATACAATACAATAAAACGTATTTTAAACGTAGATTACTATAAATAAACATTGAACATACCCTTATAAACCATTCTTCTGCACAGCTTGTGTATGATCCTTTCTAGTGGTCAGTCTTTCTCGGAAGCACCGAAATTATACACCCCTTGGCCAGAAGGAGGTTTCCGTGAAGGTTGCCAGATCCTTCGTTGGAAGTCGCACCACAAACGATTTAAAATGTCATGACGCGAGCTCAATTCTACGACCCTCACATGCCAAGGTGACTTCTTCTTGATGTTATATTATGTTATATCTTGTTACCTCGCGCTGGAGCTTTGCGCTGACACGTTCCGATGCTTAAAGTTTGACCCGGATCTCCGTGATGTTGGACTTCCGCAACAGGATGTCCCCCAACAGCGGCGTCACATCGACAAGGTCGAACGTCATTGGCGGCAGCTTATTGAGGTCCCGCGCCACATATGTCGGGGCATCGTCAAGATCGGTTTCTTTGAAGGCCATGAAGATGTCCTGAAGATTCTTCTTGCCCCTCACTCCGCCCTCCTGGATGCGAGGCGGACGCTGCTGATTGCAGCTGTTTCGGCGTGGTACTACCTCACGGCAATATTCTCAGCCTCCGTGTAGCTCGTCCATCACATCCAGCATGTTCTGCACACAGGCTAACAGCTCGTGCGTCAGTATGGTGTCGGAGCGCTTTGTGATGTGTGGCGCTAGGCGTCAATAAAATAGTCGGCTTAGACTAAATGTTTATTGAATAATTACTTACGTGCTAAATATGCTTACGATACACTACACCACACTTTCCCCCTTACTGAGAAATTAAATTACCAATAAGTAGTAATTTCTTTTTATCCGACACAGATAGGCACCATTACATATTTATATTGAGTATAATATTATATGGGCTAAAATACAATATTTTAAATTATCTATACTAATATTATAAAGCTGAAGATTTTGTTTGATTTTTTTTTATTGTACGCGCTAATCTCAGGAAGTACTGGTTCGAATTGAAAAAATATTTTTGTGTTGAATAGACCATTTATCGAGGAAGGATTTAGGCTATATAACACCACCCTGCAACTATTAGGAGCGGAGAAATAACGGAAAATGTGAAAACAACGGCGAAATTTATTCATCCTTGAGGGCTTACGTTGCGTGCGCTGCCAAAACAATATGTGTAGGTAGTGTTCAGGTACGTATCTAGGCGCACAAAGATTATGAAATGCCAGATTAAGGAATTGGCACATAATGACGTGTACTATTTTGACAGGAGAAACTAAGGGAGAAAAGGTGTCTATAGCACGTATTCCTATTATACCAAACAATTTACCTTTGAAATTTAAATGTCTACAGTTTCCATTGAAAGTCGCTTTCTCAATGACAATTAATAAATCCATTGTAAAACGTTAAAAGTAGCTGGATTATACTTGGGTACGCCATGTTTTTCACGTAGTTACATGTTTCATAGCCACATCCACACAATCTGCACGTTTTCGCAGAACAAAATAAATCACTAAATATAGTGTTCTGCAATAAGTGTTCCGTAGGTATGAGGAAATTGTACATACAACTGTGACCGGATTGTTTATAACTGACCCTTGATATCTCTTGCCAACAAAGCAATAATTGTACCATCATTCCTACGACATGCACTTCACAATTTTCGGGATATACAAGTTAAGCAAGCTTTTAATAAAACGTGTTTCAGACAAATTAAAACTATTAATAAAAAAAATAATTGGAGGAATTAAGTTCGCCGGAACAGCTAGTTATTAATATTTTAGATAAACTTACATACTACTAAAAGAGTAACTAAGGTTTTGACGAGACCTACTTTTACATAATTTGAAAGAAAATCTAAACACTACTAAACACTATCCCTTTATAGGGCAAATTAATTTTCGAGTAATCTGTTACTGAAGTAATATTTTTTTAGTTATATGGGTTCTAAAGAATGTAATAATGCCATTTTTATCTATGTCTTGCACCTGGTTTTGCTTGTAGGTACATGTCACAAATGTAACCAGTGTCCAATAAGGTAATAATCTGGTGGTTACAATCGAAACCAAAGACCATTTAGTACTTGTATTGTGAAATTAAAAATTCAACAATAATTTACCAATAAACCTTTATTTTAGTATCAAATCAACAATAATGTACTAATAAAGTATCGTATTATAGTTATAACATAAATGGGAACATAAAAAATACCTCCCGTTACTAAATTAATGCTGTAGATGTTTGACAGAATATCTATACTTAGTAGTGACTTTTTTCAGTAAAATCTAGTTACATACAGTTCTTATGGTCTGATAATTTTTGCAGCTATGCAAATATTTAGTAGGTACTAAAATTACAGTTTTATGATTAGTCTCAATGATTTTCGCATTGCACATAAACGAAAATAATAATTATCAGTAATCAGTAAGTCTAACAGCGCATCGTCTTTGAAGGCCCCCTCGAGTCCTGACACCTCCCCTGGTCCTGACACCCCGTGGTGTTTCAGCATCATCTATGCCAGATGAAGATGCACGAGAATCAGACTGGTTCAAAATGACTATATTCGGATTTGAAGTAGGTTGTTCATGAGCAACATTAATATTTGATAACATGTTGGATTTTCGTCATCTGCTCTGAGTCTGAGTCACCTCCAACATCTGAATTTGCAGCTTGCTCATCAGTTATACTCTCGAGAAGAGCATAAAACTCGTCATCGTCGTATTTGTCGAGTTGGAAAAGAGCTCGCGACATCTAAAACAATGAAAAAGTATAAAAAACACGAAAATGCCAGTCTCGAATTTTGTAAAATCATAAAAATGTGTGACTACTTTGCTCTTTGCCCCCATGCAACATCCGAGCCCGATCATTTCTTTCGTTATGTGTCATTGAATATCATAGTTTATACTATATTTACTCAAGATCAAACGACAAAAGTGCTATTATGAATTAATTTATACGAAAAAATAAGACATCAACGTGGGTACAGCAATTTGAACAAAAAGCGGTTTCGTAGGTACCTACAATGTTTAGACATAAATATTATATAATTTAGATTTTGTTGAAAGTATGCCTTATAGTTTTTTATGCAGGATAACACATAAAAAATAATTAAAACTTACCTTGAAAATATATTTACACGTAAAAACGACGAAAATCTATGTTTTATCACGGCGCACATAGTCACCCGCCACAACGCAGGAGTTCAATGGTCATAGGGCACAAATGTAACCACTGTGGTGATTGGCTCTTTATTTGACACCTGTAACTCACTTCATATCGATTTGGTTAGAATTGTGCTCTGGGTCCATTTAGGATCTACGCAAATTCACTAAGGACCACATTATCATACTAAATGAAGGTAAAATCGACCTTCAAAACCGACGTGGGAAGTGGTTCCAAATGTAACCACTTGAAGCTTATGACCTATAAAGGGCTATACTACTATAAATTCCCTTCTTTTTCATTCCCAATTTGAAATATAAATTATATGTTTTAATTTGAAACTTACCACTTGACGTTTTTGCTTGCTTGTAACTAGATGTCTACATATTTCTGTTATACAAGTTTTTCCAAACACTGCACATAGAATATTAATAATTCATTCATAGTTTCCATACAACTCCCTGTTTTAGCGTTTCATAATTAACACTCTGAATTTTCTATTTCCTTATGTACCTCCATACATTTGAATTGAGATTAAGAGTAGGAAAAGGTACACTTATTATTTCCACTTTTGTGGGCCGCCGGTCGGGCTTATTTACATTATATGCCCGACCGGCGGCCACTATATTATCACTCAGGGTACATCTATTTATTGAATGAGTCGACTCTTACATAATACACATGTCTCATTATCACCACGCTAAATACTGCTTGTATTATTACCACCACACTTTTCCGCGTTGAATCAAGTTCACCACGCGTTGTACACAATTATATCTACACATAACAAAAGTATTCCATTTAAGGTGACCAATAATAAGTCCCTGTGGTCAACTTCAACTTCTGCACAGAGGAATCTCGTTCGCACCATGATCAGAGAGAAGAACGGATATGAATATTCCTTCAATATTCAACCTTTGCGTGTACTAGCCGCTAACAAGGCGCCACTGAGTTCCAAACGAGGCATCGTTGTACCTTTGAGAGGTGCTATCCGGCTCTTTGTGACAAGCAAGGTTACTGACATTACTTTGTCATTGTTGTGGCACCTCACATACACGCATGCACTGTAAACCTGGTTTGAGGCATCACTAAAAACGTGAAGTTCAACGCGCGTTCTTAAAGGCATTAGCACGTGGCGTGGAATGACAATCTTGTTGATATCCCGTATGAATAAGATAAATTTCTTCCACATAGTGGAGATTGTGTCAGGTATTTGGGTGTCCCAAGATATTTTCTCAGCCCATAGTCTTTGTAAAATTAGTTTTGATTGAAGTAAGCATGGGTTGATAAGACCAAGTGGATCAAATGTTTGTGCTAGTATAGAGAGAACGTATCGTTTTGTAACAACCTCCTTAGGAAGTATCTCACACGCCGAAAAAGCTAATGTGTCCTTCGTACTGGACCATTGGATCCCTAGTATTTTTACTGAGTCATTAGATGATATAATTAACAAATCATCATTTGATAATGTATTACTAGCTCTCATAGATTCTAAAACCTTGTTATTTTTCGATCGCCATTTTCGTAAGTTAAATTGAGCTTCACTCAAGTGACTCGTTGCTGTTTTACATATATGTATCAATGTGTCTTCAGAATCGTGTTCCGTGACGTAGTCGTCGACGTAGAAATCACGCAAAATGGTTTCCGAGGTCAGTGTATCCCGGCAGTCTTGACCGAGTTGAGTGAGACAGCGAGTAGCTAAGAAAGGAGCAGAAGCGGTGCCGTAAGTGACGGTGTTCAAACTGTAGGTTCTTATATCCTCCGTAACGTCTGATCTTCATAAAATTTGCTGTAGCCTTCCTTTATTACTGCCGATCAAATATGTTGAATGCTGTTTAGAGAGAAACCTGTTGTAGTAATGGCGGAGGCATCAAACACTACCCTTAATTTAGTAGTGAGGCTCCCCTCCCTCAGAACTCCGTGATGTGGTAGGAAATATTGTGGTTTGTCCGACTTATTGAACTCACTAATAGTCATATGTCCTAAGTCTTCATATTCTTGCATAAATTGTATATATCGTTCCTTTAGTTTAGGTTCTCGTTTGAACCTACGTTCTAGAGACAGAAATCTCGTCAACGCTTGTTTGTAAGAGTCGCCAAGCACTGTAGGTGAATCCTTGAAGGGAATTGTAACCATAAAACGTCCATCGTCCTCTCGCTTCGTAGTGGTAACAAACATGTTTTCACATTCACGTTCATCACTTGTCCGTGGGTTTGTAGAAGACGGTAATATATCATAGTCAAAGAAATTATCCAGTTTGTCGTCCAAGTCACGATCATTTAAAAAATTGCACTGTACTGTATCCCTTTTATTTGACTTCGTAGCAATAGTTCCCGACACGATCCATCCTAATTTCGTTTGTATTAAAAGCGGCCCTTTATTGGCAAGCATAACCCTGCCGGTCTCTAAAAGGCTCCAAAATACATCTGCGTTAAGAAGCATGTCTATCTCGGAGGGTACGTTGAAGTTCGGGTCAGCTAAGGTGATGTATTCAGGGATGTTGAGAGATTCTTTATGTACGTAAACACTGGGTAACTGCTGTGTTATTTGTGGCACTACTAAGAAGTCAAGTTGGTTATTGTAGTCGCCGACTGATGAGTGGACGAACACCTTACACCTTCTGACGAGTTGCGAGCATTGCCTGTTCAGTCCTTCAACCCTAGTAGATGTGTTGACAGTCGGTAGGTCTAGTATCTTCAGGAGCTTTTCCGAAATAAAGTTAGAGGTGCTACCGTTGTCAAGTAATGCCCTTGTAGTATGATAAAAACCCTTTGCATCTTTCACTCGTATATTAGCGGTGAATAGTAGCACACACTCCTGTGTCGCAATAGTTGAGGACTTGGTTACTGCATTCGTTGTAGTCTTGGGAGTGTTCGGTAGAGCCATGTTCGTCTGCATATGTCCGTTACTCGTAGATGTCTCCTTGTCACATAGTAGTGAGTTGTGGTAGTTAGAGCAGAAGCGACAAGGGCTAAGTCTACAATTTCGTTTCGGGTGGTTACGCAAACACACCTTACATAGTTGTAGCTCATCATTCGTTCGTATTTTCATCTCTCGTGTCATAGTCTTGAACTGGTCACAGTAGTACACCGAGTGATCCTTGTTAAAGACAGAGCATTGTTGGTACGTGGGTTTCCTAATAGATCGCGTAGTTGTTGTGTTGAAGGTGAATTGTTCAAAAACGTTTTGTGTGTAACAAACTGTTTGTTTTTGTGTGTGTGAGTAGTAGTTGGTTTGTGTACCTGTGATCTATACTGTGTATCCTCAATTGTTTTTAACAGCATAGATCTGTTTCTCAAAAAGTTGATTAAAACATCTAGTGTTGGTGGGTCACTATCGTTACAACGGAATGTTTCCCACTCTCTAATCGTAAATAAGTCTAATTTAGTGTTAATTAAGTGTACTAGTAATGCATCCCAATGTTCTGTTGGGTACTTGAGGCCCTTTAAAGCTCTCAAATTCTTATTGACCGTGTCAATCAAGGAACGTAAGTTGGTGGAAGTAGACCTCTGAATCTTTTCTATGTTAAAAAGCGATTGTATGTGATTGTGAACTAGTAATTTATGGTTGTGGTAGCGTTCATACAGAGCCTTCCATGCTATCTCGTAGTTGGCATCGGTGATGTCTAACGAAGCAATCACCTGACTGGCAGAGTCTTTAAGAGAAGCTCGCAAGTACTGAAACTTCTGAACGTTAAGTAAGTTGTTTTGTGAATGCACCATAGCGCTGAAGGCGTCATGGAACTCGAGCCAGTCCTGATACCGACCAGAGAATGTGGGTAACTGAATGGCGGGAAGCTTAAAACTAGGCCCACCTGTGTCCTTCGTTACAATAGTATGTGCACTCGAACCCGATACCGAAGCAGCGGCGGTGGAGGCGGCCTTGTTGTCGTGTCTCTGCGCCAGCTCTCGCGCTACGCCCACCGTCTGATAGTATTCCGTCTCAAACTCCTCGCGATATACAACTTCACACTCTGCAATATCGGTCATAACTTCAATATCTGATTGTACGGAGTCAAAGGCAGAATACATATCCTCAATAGCGGTAAGTCTACAGGTCAGTTCCGCTAATTGACTTGGGCTCAGTAAGTCAAAAGTACTCACTTTATCTACGTGTTTCCTAAATAGTGTAAGTTTGGTTTTGTAGGTGCCTCGCTTACGATGCAAATCTTTTAGTTCTGCCATGGTGTAGTATACTATCTTATGTTTAAATTAAGTAATGTAAATTAATCCTTTTACTAAGGCAGGTACAGGTCAGGTAGTCATAACAGCCTAAGTCTGTTGGTTGGCGTAAAAGGCAAGTAAATAACTAAATTTTCATTTTTCGGTGTTGTACTTAGTTCCGATGATATGTTGAGTAGTCAATGTTGTAGTGGAGTCGTAGGAGTAATGAAATAAGTACTCGAGTAGTAGTAGTTTAGTTGCAGTGTTCGTAGTACGGTATGTAGATAGTGATAGGAGTGTAGTAATGTTAGTAAGATGTATGAACCAAACGTGTGTGGAAAAGTATTGGCACGAACTCACGGTAAGTTGTCACCTGGTTTCTTGGTCTGTCTGGTAGGTAGCTCCTCTTACGTCGGTCCGATCCTTGCTTTGGTACATGTGTGGAGTAGTTACGGTCAGTTTTCAGTATCCATAAGTCGTTGTGGTTTTTCCTCGAAGGACCAAATCTGGACCCGCTGTATAGATGGTGCGTCGCCAGGTGTCGAAGTAGGTAGTTCGTGAGTAGTAGTAGTCGGAGTAACAGACGGGTTCGGTAAAATGTTGTATATTTTGTGAAAGGTAAGAGTGTTTTGAGTCAGAGGGCTGTTTCTTGATTATATCAAGTCCGGTAAATCAAGAACAGTCACAGGTATGCGACCCCGGCCCCTCGAGCTATCGTCAGCACAAGCCTTGTCCTTCCGTGCTGCGATATCATTACCCTTATTCCTCCTTCCAACTCCACGTACTTCCTTTTCCCCAAAACCTGATCCTTCATCCCCTTCCGCCAGTCCTTGGTCTGCCGCGCCTATGGATGCATGGCCAGGGGCGAGCCTGGTCGTAAGCGTGCCTACGTCCCGGATACCTGGCGACCTCCGGGCACTAATAAGCCTTGCCACATCAAGCGGGGCTCTGATGTGGTCGACCTTTTCTATACCTAGCGATTCGTGGGACTAAAATGAATATACCAGCCCAATTTATTCATAGCGGCGACGAGGCTCGCCACCCGTCACGTCAGGTCTCTCGGAGAGGCGAAAACTGGACTGCGGAGGCTCGATTTGCCACGCTGAATGTTTGTGGAGGACTGGACAGTAAGATTGATGAAGTTTGCAAGGTGATGAATGATAAGAATATTGATTTAATGTGTGTGAATGAGACGAAGCGAAAGGGTATAGACAGTACCACGCATGGCACGTACTCCGCGTATTGGTCGGGAGTGCCGCATTGCGAATGGCTGGTTGTTTGAAGAGCTACGAATGCGTGAACCCCAGACTCATTTGGGCGAGACTCAAAGTTGGCATAAAGCACTTGTTCGTGTTGGGTGTATATGCACCGGACATGTCTAAGCAACTTAGAGAACGCGAAGAGTTCTGGGAGAATGTCAGGGGTGTGCTGTCAGAATGTAAGAGAAATGAGTTGATCATAGCGCTAGGGGATTTTAATGGGAAAGTGGGTATACAGCGTGATTTGTATGAAAGTGTTCTGGGCTTGTTTGGTGATGAAAGAGTGAACGAGAACGGTGAGAGCCTTCTCGAGAAATGTATGGAGTGGGACCTTGCTGTGACAAACACCATGTTTGATCACAGGAAGATCCACACGTATACTTGGCAGCGGGGTGTATATAGAAGTATGATTGACTTTGTGATTGTGGATGGACGACTGAAGCAGCATGTGCTTGCCACTAGGGTTTATCGTGGTGCTAATGTTGGGACCGATCATTATTTGGTTGTCAGCCGAATTAGTGGTTTGTTCCGGGGTTGGCGTCATCGGGCTCCTGTTGTCAACACAAGCTTGCAAAGAATAAAAGTTGATCAACTCCGGAAGGATGACGTGAAAGAGAAGTATGAATCAATGCTGAAAGAAAGACTCAGTATAGTGAATGAAGAAATAAGAGAAGATGAGATAGATAATGTATGGAATATTTTTAAAAATGGTATGGTTAAGATAGCCACTGAGGTATGCGGGGTGCGAAAGAGGAAGAATGTCTCCAGAGACTGTGAGCTCTGGTAAGATGAGGAAGTAAGCAAGGGTGTAAATGAAAAGAAAAAGGCATGGATGGACGTGTTGGCCATGAGAGCCAACACCCAAGCAACTAATGTGGATGAAAGTGAAAGGAAAATGTATCAGTACAAGTGCTTAAAGAAGAGAGTGAAAGAACTGATAGTACGTAAGAAGAATGAGTTAAAGGAGCGGAATGAAAAGAGGTTCGCTGACAACTTCCAAAATAATATTCAGCTGTTTTGGAAACTAGTCCGGTCAGCCAGAAGTAAGTCAGAGAATCATAGCATGAAAGGAATTAGAGATAAGGATGGAAAATTTTTGAATGAAGAAAATATGATTGAAAGAAGATGGAAGGAATACTTTGAAAATTTGTTTGAATGTAGCACCACGTCAACTTTGGTTGATGCGGTTAATATGGATGGCGAAGAGAATAAAAGTGAGATATGAATGAAATTTTCAAGGCTATGGAAGGAATGAAAAATGGAAAAGCGGCTGGGTATGATAGGATTTCGCTGGAGATGCTGAGGGCTGGTGGTGCGGTGGTGGCGAACCTGCTGTACCTTATTTTAAATGCATGTTGGCGATACGGCCGAGTACCAAGTGATTGGTGCAAAGCCGTAATCGTTCCACTGTATAAGGGTTCACAGCAGGATTGCAAACATTACCGAGGAATCAGCCTTCTTAGTATCGTCGGCAAAATGTATGCAAAAGTGTTGATCGAAAGGGTAATACGTGAGAATGATGAAAAAATCTGGGATGTACAAGCTGGTTTTAGGAAGGGAATGGGATGCACCGACCAAGTTTTCTCTTTGCGCCAGGTGACGGAGAAGTTTTTGGCTAAAAACCAAAAGGTTTTCTGCGCTTTCATGGACTTTGAGAAGGCTTATGATCGGGTACCCAGGAATGAGTTGTGGACCTTGCTGCTGTCCCGGTTCAGGTTGGACAAGACCTTGGTACGGGCTTTGAAATCACTCCATGATGATTCCAGTGCCTGTGTTAGGGTAAACGGGACCTACTCAGACTGGTTGGCATCCATAGAGGTGTCAGACAGGGATGCGTAGCGTCTCCGTGGCTGTTCAATCTGTTCATGGACAGTTGTTTGGAAGATCTGAAAGGTCGTGATTGGGGTCTAGATATGGGTAGTTTAATCATCTCATCAAATGCCTTTTATATGCTGACGATCAAGTTCTTCTTGCACCGTCGGCATATGAATTGCAGCAGATGATTAATTGTATGAATGAGTCATTGAAAAGTAAAGGAATGAAAGTGAATGCTAGTAAGACCAAAGTAATGGTAGTCGAAAATAATGAAAGGACAGTTTGTGAGTGCATGATTGACGGTGAGAAAGTTGACCAAGTGGATGAGTTTGTATATTTGGGATCTCTATTTACAAGTGATGGAAAGTTTGACAAAGATATTGAAAGAAGAGTGCGGGTAATAAGGTTAACGGTGCCCTTCGCAGTGTTATGGAGAGCCAATTCATGTCGAAAAAAGGCAAGATTGGCTGTCCATGACGCTGTACTGGCACCTACCTTAATGTACGGGAGCGAAAGTTGGGTATGGCAGAAGAAGCATAAAAGTAAAGTCAATGCCGTAGAAATGCGGTCATTGCGGTGCATGAAAGGCGTGACATTGAATGACAGGATAAGGAATAGTGTGATAAGGGAAAGTTGCGGTTTGAAGGAAGACGTGGTGACCAAGATTGAAAAGGGCATGCTTCGGTGGTTTGGGCATATGGAGAGAATGGATGAAAGTCGATTGACGAAAGAGATTTATATGGGTGATGTAATGGGCCGGGTGAGTAAAGGTCGCCCCAGAAGGACATATACAGACCAGATTGGTGATGTCCTGGCTGAAGGTGGCGTGAAAAGTACTCGAAACTGAAAGTCATGTATGAAAAGATGTATAAATGTAGATGAAGCGAAAGGGGTATGTCAGGACCGTGACAAATGGAGATCTGTAGTCTCTGCCTACCCCTCTGGGAGACAGGCGTGAAGTGTATGTATGTAGGTAAGAAAAGAGTGAAAATAACAATGAGAAAATAAAAACGTCAAATTATGGAACATAGTTGACATTGACATGACAAACAAAAAAAGTATTCTTCTTGAAAGTAAAAAGAGTT